>NNCB01000933.1:0-13154 GCA_002317545.1 Scenedesmus quadricauda | reverse complement strand
CCGGCAGGCCGCTCGTTGCGCCGCCGCGCGGGCGACTGCCGCGGTCATTCCGCGACCCGTGGCCAGCCCGCCGCGCCGCGACCGCCGCTGCGCCGGCCCGCGCGGGGCCGAGCGCCGAGCGGTCTGGTGGCAGGTCGACGAAGTCGTCAAGGCCGCACTGTCGACCCCACTGCACGCATGCTCCCTGAGGGCGCCAGTGCATCCAACGCGCCGCCCGTGGGTAGAGCTGCAACATCTGCTCGTCCCCCTGCGGCTGACCGCCTGCCCAGCGAACGCGTGCCGATGTCGTGCGGGCCACCAATGACGGCAGGTCGTTGGGCATCGTCGCTTGGAGGCGAGCGAACCCGCAATGGCGAGGACCGGCACGATGTAAGCGAAGCGCCCGAGCAGCATGGCGATCCCCAGGGTCGTATTGTACCAGGGTGTATTGCCTGCAATGACAGCGCACAACCTTATGGAGAGCGGGAGCCGTTGCTCACACCGCGGGAAATAGGCTGATATCAGCTGGCGCCCAATTAGAGGCAAGCGTGATCCGACGCGGTGGGGATCAGCCCGGGCCTCAGTTGGGCGATCAGCGGACAGGTGCGCAAATGCTCGCCGACGATCGACAGGCCGGATTCGGGGAGCAGGAAGTGAATGGGCGAGCGGCCGGCAGGCTGCGATCGGGCGAGCAGGCGGCGCAACAGTTGATAGCTTTGGCAGCCGCAAGCACATCGCATCACCACCAATCCACCCAGCGACGTCAATTCGGCGAGCGTCGGGATCGAGATCGTCAATCCGGGGCACGAATGGGGCTATGTGCCCTTTCCCGACCCGCAGGTCGCTTCGGTCGTCCGCCTCGTCCACCTGATCAAGGACCGGCACGCGATCACGCGCGGCAATGTCATTGGCCATTCGGACATCGCCCCGACGCGTAGACAGGACCCCGGTGAACGTTGCCGCGATGCGTGCCGCCAGCGGGCCGCGGCATCGGCGGGTGCCGCGCGTCGAACATCGCCTCGACGCCGATCGGTTCGACCGACACGATCTTGCCGCTATCGAAAGCCTGCAGATCCTGCGTGTCCAACCAGGGTTCGTCGCCGTCCCATGACATTTTTACATCGCAGGTCGCGGGCCTCTCCATGCACCAGCGATGGACGATCGTGTACGGGATGGCGGTCGAGAAGAAGTCGAACCGTTCTGGATTCCGCCGCATGTTGAAGTCGCCGCCAAGAAGCGGTGTGGGTCATGGTATCTATCGAGAAACCCAGCGGCTTCGAGAGCCTGATAACGATGGGCTTCGGCCGAGCGATCGAGGGCTTCGAAGACCTTCTTCTCAAGGCGGGTGGTTTTAAAGAGTCGGCCAAAGCATCGCAAGTAGTCGTAATGGTTGCGAGGAAGTGAAGGGAGCGCTCAGACGCCCGCTGCGCACGGAGGGTTCACAGGCCGGTCGCTGCGGCGCTGGGGCGCCATGCCGCGGGTCACCTGCGCATGCGAGGGCGCTCGATTCAGGAAGCGTGCGTCGCCACTGGCGTCGACATCGCGCCGCCCGACGCGGTTGCGGCGCATCTGTGGGTCGCGCTGAAGCACGAAATCACCTATCGCCGCCCGGCGTTCCTCGACGATCAGGTCATTGCGACCGTCATCCTCGAAAAGGTGCAGGGCGCGCGCGCCTTTTACGAGACGATCATCAAGCGCGGCGAGGAGGTTCTCGCCGAAGTGAAGTCGAGCTGGTGCTGTATCGATGCCGAAACGATGCGGCCCGCCCGGCTGGCGAGCGACGTCATCGCGCGCTTTTTCCCGGGCGAGAGGGTTGGTGGGCAAGGCTGAGCGATAGGCAGGATGGACTTGCGCCAGAGAGGCGCGTCCGCCTAGCAGCGTGAGCAGCGTGATCAGACGTTTTGACCAGGCCGTCGACGCCCGAGCCGGTCCAGCTGCAGCGCCCTAGCTGCGCCACATGCCTGCCGGACGGAACGGGGATTTCCAATTGAGGGGTGCGCCAAGTCTCCTGCAGCTGCCAGTGCACCATCACGGCTCCAGATGCGCCGGGTGCCGCACTGCGAGTCAGCGGCGTCCACCTGGCCTGACAGGCGTGGTTGTCGTCCTCGGCATCTTTGATGGCCTGCAGGGCTGCTCAAGTACCTGCTTTACTTCCTGGGCCCCTGCATGGCCGCGGGCGCGAGGGCTGGACACGTCGGCTGCACGCCACCGGGTGCGCCGCATCAGCGCCGCGCGGCTAAGCTCCCATAAGGCCCATGATCATCCTTTCGAGCTACTTGCCAATAACCGGCCCATTTACGGTCTACTCGGCCCCGATCATCGACAACCCGACTCGTGCTGCTCGCCCGGGATTGACAGCTCTCAGCACTCGGCACCAGGGTTCAGATTGAGCGCTTTTGGCAGAAACAGCCTTATAAAACACGTAATAACGGTACTTTCGACAAAGGAACCGGTATTTTCTCTGTTTGTCTCGCGCATCCTCTGCTGGTGCGGGGTCAACAGAGCACCTTGCCAGTGGATTGCGCCAGGGCATAAATATCGAAGTGGGCCCAAAATGCTGCTGAAAGGCTGCTCTTGAATCCCTTAGGCTCCGGTGGGAGCACGGCGCTCAAACGCCCGTTGCCACACAAACGCACATGAGAGTACGAGGACGACTCTGACTACCTCATGAATACAGGCTGTCGCCGTCACCAGTTGCAAAAGCGTACCAATTTCCAAACGCACAGTGGATCGGTCCTGCGGCAAGGAGGGCTGCAGCGCTTGCCGCTGCGGATACGTGGCCAAGATAGCAGTCTCGCCGCTCGCCAGAGCGTAGACACACTACCCGCATGACCGTGGCCACCGATGAGCCACTTTGCAAGTGCAGTCCCATGCCCGCATGCAGCAGGCTGCGCATGCTGCTGGCATGTTCACTGAGCCATGCGACGTCCGTTGGCCAGCTGCACATGAACCTGGGTTGCAAGGCTGCAAGCGCATGCAGCAGATGATTAGCCAGTACCTTAGTCGCGCAGGCCTCCAGGCTGCTGCGGCTCCAATGGGGTGCCGCCGCAGCGTCACTCTTGCATGTTGGAAACACCTCCCTTTCCAATGTGACAGGTGCTGCTCCGCCGGGAGCGCCACATGCTGCCACTTCCCGGTCCACGGCTGCGACTGTCTCAGCCGCGCACCAGCCCAGCATCCGTTCGTGGCCACGAGCCTCGCTCAACATCATGCGCCCGGCTGAGCCAGTCGCAGGGCGCCGAGGTGACCGGCAGCCCGGGCCACACCCAGCAGCGTCTGCACCTTTGCAGCGCCGGCGCCTGAGGCAGACAAGCAGTCACAACTTGGCAAAAGGCAGGCCTGTGCTCGAATATTGGTGGGCCGCTGCCCTGGCTTGCACAACGACCACAACCATGCTAGCGCCTCGAACGCAACTGCCGCTTGGCACCTCGCCTGACACCGCGGCACATGCAGCGCCAGCTCCCGGCCATTGATCCATGCCATGACGCTTTATTTCGTCGATACCCTGATCGTGCCAGCCAAGCAAGGCTCCTGGGCGGCTGTGCAGCGCGCAGGCCGCGCAACCAGTGATCGCCTGGCCTCGACGGCGACAACAGCGGCAAGAAGCGCACGTTTCGATGAAAAAGCTGGGCGATACGGATCATCGCTTCGTCGATGGCGTCTTCGGCCAAATGCAGGTCGGAAGCGATCTTCTTTGCTGCAGAAACTCGTTCGTTCAGCATCTTCTTTTTCCTTGAAAAAGAATGCTACCGGTTTCCCCCCCGCACCATCCCTGCAACATTCGGTTCTGCACATGACGTCAACAAAGATGTGATGCGCGCCCTTCTTTAAATTTGATCTACTTTCTTACGACGAAAATGACCTGAAAGAGCTGGAGAAATTTCACAAAAGCAATTTCAGTATCGAGAATATTCAAGCGGCGGCCTCGTCACTGAAATATCTTCGCGGTGCGATGAATTTCATCGAGTCACAGTGGGCCAATCCTGACGAAGAATTTGTTCGGTTCATCGCCAGGGGGTTTTACGACCTTTGTTGCATGAACAAGAATATCGCAGTGACCAATCACAAGACACCGTTGAAGACGCATGGCAATACTGCTTCACTTTATTCAGCTCGGGCATTTCCTGCACGCAGGCGGTACATTTTATAAACCATCCCTTCAATACCACTATTTTTCCCCGCAGCGACTCTTGCGTATACACGTTGCCTTTTAGGTCAACAAAATGAAAGGCAGGTAAGGGTTTTCCTTCCAACTGGAAGTAGCCATAGGCATATTGGCCCGCTGACCGGACCGCCGCCCGCACGTGCTCCAGACAGGAAAACCCACGACTCCCTGAAAGGCGCTAAAAGAGCGGCCCTCAAGGGAGGTCTTGGAATACTCTCTACCAGCGTAAGTGAGCAAGTAGGATCGGCAGCCATTTTGGTGGCTGCTTGCGGAGCGATCCGGACCGACGATAGGGTGGATACCGCCGGTCGCTTTCTTCGGAAGGCATGAACGACCGGGCTGCGTCCCCCGTCTCGCCGCTCTCCTCACGGAAGGCGGCACCTCAGCCCGGACGGGGCGACCATCGAAATTACGGGCTGGGAGGGTTCTCGTCGGGTTTTGGCCTGATGGGGTCCCACACGCACGTGCGGAATGGTCCGCACGGCCTCTGTTGAGGAGTATGATCATGCCCCAACACAGCCGCCCTGCGACCGCTCCCGACCGCGCGCTCTATCGCGTCGGCGCGCCCTTTCGCGACGAGATTCAGGTTTCGGACGAAGTGCTGATCCGCTGTTCCTATCAGGCGATGTCGCCCAAAATGAAAGCGGCGATGCGTCGCTTCGCGCCCGCGCTCGCTAAATAAGGCTGAGCAGCACAGGAGTCTCTTGACAGAGTAGAACAAACGCAAATCGAATCAATGGACTAGTTTGCGTCCCAAACCTTGCTGAAAGTGACCTTGTCGAAGCTGGGGATGCATTGGTACTTGTTGGGCTGGTCCGTGTACGCGTACAGCTGCACCGGCGGCTCCTCAGGCGCCTGGTCGTCGATCTGGAACCGGTCAGCCATGTCCATGGCCGCGTTCTCGTTGTGGTAGTTGAACGGCACCAGCATGAACCCAAGGTGGTTGTAAACAGTCGGCGTGACCGGCGCGTCCTCGGAGATGGGTATGTGGTACAGGCCCGAGGACACCCAGGCAACCGGTCCTGGTCGCGCGCCGCCTCGCCGCAACAAGGTCTGCAGCCGGACCGGGGCGTCGGCCAGGTCGGCCTGCGAGTAGATCATGCTGCTGTCGCGCTCGTTGTCCTTGCGCGTCGCGATTGCAACCGCCAGTTGGCAAAGCCGCGAATGAAGGCCGCGGCGGATACGCGATGGGGTTCATGAGCGCTTGCCATTCGGACCTCGCGGAAGATCAAAAGCTGATGTCATTATGGGCCGCGAGCGCCGGGCGTGGCGGAAAGATGGGTCCGGGCCTCTTCACGCCTCATTGCCCGATCGCGACCTTGCTCCCGCGTTGCGCAGGCCATTCGCCTGACCTAGCCATCGGCGATGTCGCTGCCCTGCCCTGATAGCCGAGGTTGTGCATCACTCTCCATTGATAGTAGAAGTAAGATTTAGATAGCTTCCTTTTCAGAGTTGAGTCCATTTTCTGATAGGTACACATTACAGGGAACGCTGCACAGTTGGATGCATCTCCGTTTTTCATTCCCCAGGTCATGTAGGCCACCGTTACGCCACATGGGTTATACTGTTTGATTTTATTATATAGCGCCGGCCGTTTTCGGTGTTGAATTGGCACGGGTCAAGTTCGACCAGGCCATTCCTGCTATCTGATGACTGGCAGATGGACGTAAATCGTTGGGCGTGACCGAGGAAATAACCCATCAGAAACAGCAGCTTTACCTGCGGCAGAACAAGCTCGACAAAGCCATCGACGAAGCGCGTAAGCTCATTACGGCCGAGCCCAGCGAGGTAGATTACTGTGTGGTTCCATACTCATGGGCCCAGCCCTGGAATGGTCGTCTTTTCGTTGCGGCGTATTGAGTTTTTGGGTAGTCAGGGAGGTTAGTGTTTATGCGTGAGCGCTGGGTGCTGCCTAATGAGCAGGCTGCCGAAATCACCCAGATCTCAAGACCATCCTACCCTTCAGTTTATCCCTGCAGATGCTTTTGACTATGGAGTGAAAAGTCAGTGCCCAGCCGGTACCTGCTTAGACGGCAAGAATGTTGCCCTGCAATTGGGAATCTGAATACAGGATGGAACAGACTTACAGACAATTGCCAGACAAACGTAACTCCAGGTACCCACAGCAGGGCGTCAGCCTACCCCGGGCGTGCACGTAGATGCTGTTACTGGTGCCGAGTTGTCAACCCACCCTCCTAAAAATTATGCGTTGCCTCGTTCCGCTGACGTTGTTCATCAGTGGGTGCCAAACTTGTTGCGCGTAGGGGCGGAAGCCGCATGCACCTAGATGTACCTTACATCGGAAACCATTATGGTCGGCCAGGCAAGGTCTGTGTGGGTTTGCGGCAACATGTCATGATTGTACGAACGCAGTACGACCAAGTTGACTTTGGGCCATCGCGTGCGGCGCCGCATTCTCGATCCCGTGCCAAAACAAACATGCCCATGCATACCCAGAAGTTTGTACGCGTGGCTAAATAGTGCCATCAACATAGAATTAAAGCAGATATGTAGTCAAGTTGTACACCTGGCGTTTGTGCAACGTGTGATTGTTTGTGGGCCTGTCCGCCAGCCGGCACCTTTGGAGCTGCATGGCAGCAGCAATCGGGTTCCGACATCGCGAGGCGCGCATCAGCGCTAGAGCTGCAGGGGCGTACGGGTCATGGGGCGTTCATAGCGGCGCGGTTAGTCACCGGCAAATGCAGAACTTGCCCCGTCTCGCTGCGCCTGTAGCAATAGCTGCATGGACCTTATCGGCCTGTGCCACGACCGCACCTCAGACACCGCGCGCCGACGCCAGCGACGTCGCACTTGGCGAGCAAGCCTATGTCGATGGTCCGATCATCCAGCCGGTGGAAGTGATTGAGTTGTCGGGACTGGCGCGGTCCCAAGAATGCCGGATTCTGCATATGGCCCGGGCGCGTGCGGGTCAAAATGCTACAAAGAATGCGCACACAAGCCAACCATGAGCACCCACATGCGCCACACGCTCACACAGCATGCAGCACGCGAACAGCGACAGCGCCACGATGAACGGAACCCCCACACACCACAAACAGCAAAGTGTTCGTCATCGCTTTCCAGAACAGCGGGTTTTCGATCAGTCGCGCGTAATTCTGGAACCCGACAAAAACGAGATCGTTCGTTGCGGCCACGCGATGCAGGAACTTGATCGGTTTGGCGCGCGTCACCACATCCATCTTCAATCGGGCCTTCACGGACCGTCCCTTAAGGCGCTACAGGAGTATGATGGCCGATCCTTATTCCACCCTAGGTGTTAGCAAGACTGCAAGCGATGCGGAGATCAAGTCCGCCTATCGCAAGCTGGCCAAGGTTGGGTGGTGTCATACCGTTGGCGGTGATGCTGGTGGGATTGCCATGGGCGTGTTGGTTGCAGCAAGCGGGGAGGCGTGGAATCGTCCGCAGTGCCCACGAATCGCGTGGCGCAGCAATCAAGTAGCCTCATCCCTCGGCTCTTGCGAGATGAGCCAACCAGACCGACTAAAAGGCCCGGACCGCCCTCGACCTCCCCGCCAGGTTTGTTCCAAGCGCTTGGAGAACGTATGCAGCTGTCCGCCCACCTGCCATCTCTTCCTGCATCGACAGCTCGTACGCGATGCGGTCGCCCTTGAAGCGGATGCCGACGCCGCGCCCCGAGGTGCGGCTTGTTGCCTACATGCATCTTCCAGCCCAGCCAGCTGACCTTGTTGCCAGTGATGGTGAACCTGTGTGTGTGTGAGTGTGTGTGTGAGTGTGTGTGAGAGTGTGTGTGTGTGTGTGTGTGTGTGTGTGTGTGTGTGTGCGCGCAAGCACCCGCGCAGGCGAACGACGCATCGCGCGCAGGCATCGCAATGCAGCTGCACGCGCGCAGGCATGTTGCATGAAAGTGCGCAAATCAAGCACTTTTACGCGATACGCACCACGGGTGACGTACGCGCGGCGCAACACGCGCATGCATGCGCGCGACCCGGCTGAAGTTCGGCCGGATGCCTCCCGGCGCGCGTAATGTTCCGAGGGGATCGACATATGGCGTTGCACTTGCCCACGCCGCGGCTCGGGCCGCTGCTTGAACGCGCTGCACAGCATCTCGCTGCCGATCTTCTGCTCCAGGCCCGGCGCGTCGAGCGAGGGGAAGATGGTGGAATCCTGCCGTGTGAAGTTGCGGCGCAGTCTCAGGAGAACGTGCGCCCCTTGAGGCAAGCCAGACCAGGGCGCCGTCCCCGCATGTGGGCGTTTTGCCGCGGCCACCGCCAGTCACCCGTGACCGCTGTCCAGCTGCTGCGTCACTCGGCCCCGAATGAAAGTCGGTTCTGTAGGCCTGAATTCGGTATCCTGACGCCTGTTGGCGGCCTGTTTATGATCCTGGGCTGGCTCTTCACCTTAATCGGCGCTTTAAGTACCGTGCAAAAAAGTTAAGCAATAAGCTATGCGCAAGGTGGTCTTGTTTTTCGGGTTTGTCTATGGGGTTTTGGCCTGTGGTAATCTCCCTTTGCGTGAACGCGTGACGCGGACAGGTGAGTGACGACGTTATCGCCTGTCAGCACAGGGGAGGGGATCGATGCGTACGTCGAACCAGTTATCCCGCCAATGCGATGCGGCCCACGTCCGACGCGCCCGGTCGATCCCACACGCGGCCACGCGCACGGCCCGCGCACCGTTCGCGCGATCGCGCACCTGCAGCGACCGCGGGTGCAGGAAGTTGCCGCCGATGCCGTGTTGAGCGGTCGACACGCCATTCAGCCACACCGCGCGCGCGTCTGATCGGACAGCCGACCCGTCGATGCATCGGGAAGGCCACAGGCGGGGCGCATCCGGCCATACTCCAGATCGAAAAGCTCTCGGAAGAAGGTGTTGAGGACGACCGCCATGCTTGTGAGGTTAGATCTGCCTGGTTCCCAGTGAAGATGCAGGGACAGCGCGGGATGGGGTTTCAACATGCGCAAGAGCGGTCGAACAATGAAGCTTTGGGCGGTCGGGTCTGGCCGGCGGGGTTCACGCCGAAAGACCTGCGGGCAAGTGCCGTGCGCAATCGCGTGACGTGCTCGACGGGCGGCCGTCACCTATGGGAACCTGCTTCGCGCCGGCGTCGCCCCGTCGACTCCGCCAGCAACGCTGCCGATGCACCATCCCTCGCGGCCCGCCGCTCACCCGGGGATGTCCGCGCCGCGGCGGCCGCAGGTTGAACGGCAGGGACGTCGCCGTCCGGTTGATCAGCGCGACCGATGCTGCGTCGGGTTCGGCAGCGGCCGCACGAGCACCTCCTGCACCACCGGCGGATCGGAGGCGCCCATCACGACGATGGCGCGCGCGCGGCGCTGCGGCTTCGGCCTTGTGTCCGATAGTCAGGACCTCCGATTTCGGGGGCACCTCGAGCTAGGCCGCGAGGATTAATTTCGGTCGCGCCGAGAACGAACGGGCGGGCGACGATGTGAAGATCCACGCGCAGCACGAGGAATGGGCGGCCGAAATGGAGCGCGTCTTCGGGCTCGCCGAAGTCATCGTCGCGAAATCGCGTCACGGCTCGACCGGCAAGCCTGAGCTGCGAGGCGAAAGCGACGAGATGTCGCGACCGGTCCCAGCGCGCGGTCACGGCGCCGGGGCGTCCGTTTGCCTGCGAATCAAACTTGACCGGCTCCGTCTTGAGCGCGCGTCCGAGGTAAGCGATCACGGCGCGCAGCTCCGCATCGGACAGCCAGTGAACACGCCGGGCTCGACGGCCGCACGGTCGCGCTCGGTCACGCCCTGGCCGTTGGCCACCCCCCAGGCGGGCAGCGCGTGGTCTGGGCGGCCACCACCGATCGCGCTGCTTCTCGGGCAGCCCAAGGGAAACTCAGGGACGATGTCCGTCGATTGCCGGCCGTGGGGCGATGCGCGCGGCGCAGATCAGCCGCGTGTCGGAAGGGCAGGCGCCCGTCCACGAATGTCGCCACGAAGAGAATATCAACTCTTGCTACGCACTATTGCCAACGTTTATGCATGCCGAGCAACGAATATGATCGGGCGGCTTCTATCTTGCGAAGGCGTCGGTCGCACTGCGCGCATCCAACGGATTTCACTGGGTGCAGATGATGCTCTTTGTGTACATACACCGCTGCTGGGCACATGTACCATCCATATTTACGCGTCTATTACGGCATAGATCGGTCAGGCACTGCCATTCGGGTGCCAGGGCCGAGCTCGTCGCATTGCACACCCACCTAGCAGGTAGTACCGCCACGATAAAGGCCATCTGCGGACGTCCAACCATTACGCGTCTGTTTTGACGGCTATATGGCAAATCGTCGTCCTAGCGTGCTCGCAAACCTCTCCAGCGCGCCAACAAGTTGACAAGACGCCTGTTCCCCAGCCGTTGCGAAGGCTCTCATGGGTGAGGTTCCGAGTAGGAATCGATCTTCCAATCATACGCGGGATATTTGGGCCGAAAGGCGCTCGGGCGGGTAACACCAACAATGCGGCAGGTGCTCCTCTGATAGAACCTTGCTCCCATACCATACGGCATAGACAGCATCCCGGCGGCACCGTCGGTATTGCTTTGCCTGGAAAAGTAAAAATTGCCATTCCATGGCTCGGCCGAAATTATGGAGAGCATCGGCACGTAGTGTTCCTCAAGGACAAGCGTGTTGGGTGCGGGAAGTGATGGGAAGGCAGGGATGCTGGCGCGGCAGCGCGGTGAAGCCAGGAGCAAGAGATTGCTTGTCATGGGGGTTCCTTTACGCCCGTGCACTGAACGTTTCGCTGCACCAGATGCATACTTGGCAGCCGCCAGACAGCCGATTGTATCTCCCGGATGTCGCCTGGAAGGCATGGATGGTGGGATGCCCCATGCTACACAGCACCCAGTGACATATACGTTCATGCGATGGTCCGTGCACGACCACTAGGCTATTTTATGCGCATCACGTCAAGAGAAGTGCCGGTACTCAGAACACAGCGATATTGATATTACAAAGCGCCTGCAGGTGAGCCGCAAGTACGCGCCTTTCAGCAGGTATGCAGCTATGGCGACCTGTAGATGTTTGAAGACGGCATTGCGTTTGGAGCACGCTGCAATTAGAAGCCAATGAGAAGTGAAGAAGCACGCACTTATCCGTAGGGAGTTTTATCCAAAATCCGCCAGTCAACAACGCTGGTCTATGGTGCTGGACCAATTGTTGCATTCGTATGGTACGCTGATAGCTCATGACGCATCATCGTGGCACTTGGCCTCAGAGTCTGGTCGTACCTTATCTACCCAATGCTGCAATGCCAATCCCGCGGGCTCCGAGCCTGACACCGCTTTCGTCGCTGACCAACTCAAAACCTTTTCAAGGTCATTGCGCCCTGATATTTTACACACGTTGGTTTCTGTGTCGTGAAAACACTCTTGTAGCTGTAGATGGGGTCGCCACTTGTCATCGAGAAAGTTTCGCTCGGGTCTTCGTCCCCATTGGCCCAGTGCCAGCGCGCCTTGGTCGCCCGCGAATTGTGCTCGATCCCAGGACTGCGTCCGGCGAGTGCGTTCCTGCCATCTTGCCAATTGCTGCGCATCAGCGCCGCTGGCGCATTGCGCGCCCGCCCCGCTGCCGAGCTCGGAGATTACCAGCCGTGGTGCTACGCAGCGATGTTCATCAACCACCTGCTGGTGCCGCAGGCCTTTCCTAGGGACGACCTCGGCCCGCTGAGCCCTGACAGCAGCGTGCAGGAGGTGCGTGGCAACAGGCTTAGGCTGGACAAGCCTCGCCTCGTCTCACCTCAGCGGCGACGATCCGCCACCCGCACACGCAGCGCTCCACCGCAGGCCCTCTGCATCCATCACCTGCCTTGTAACACCCTACAACCGTCAACACCACCGTGCCACTGCTCCAGATCATCACAATCCTCGCTGCTGAGGGCGCGATCCACCGGATCCCCGGGCGACGCATCCGATTGGACGCCGCCCCGATGGCGGCGCTGTTCTGGGCGGCCCGCACCGGCCGCGGCGTGTGCGGCAGCAGCCCATGCCTTCGTGGGACGAACAGGTGCGTCGGCCGCCCTCATCCCGCTCGCGGTGGCGCGCCCCTGCCCTGAACCCCCGTGGCGCCCGCTGCTGTACCTCCCAAGGACCGCAGGCCTGCCTCTTGACGTCAACCGCTCGCCGCGTGGCGCAGCCCACCCATCCCCAGCTGCCGCTGCACACGGTTCCACATGCATCGGCTGCATCACCCCTCTCATGCAACCCCTGGCAGACCTGTGCATCGCCGAGTTGGCAGTGTCAGCAACAAACGGCCGCGACCCCACAGGCCGCGTCCACTTCCTGGGATCTGCCAGGTGAGGGGGGGGCGCGATGATGGCGGTGGGGTGCACACCCTCAGAGGCTCCTCCGCTTTGGGACGGCCCCCTGTCAGATGCAACACATCAGAGCGCTTGCTGGCAGCTGCGCGGTCGCGTTATGCCTATCTCGATATCTCTGCGCGCGTACGGGTTGCGGCCGGCCCGCGTAGACAATCACCCATGGTCAACGGACCAGCTTGCTGACGCGCAGTGACGTCACGGCGTCCGTGGACTACCTGGACGAGGCGGTGACCGACACGGTTTCAGCCGCGGGGGTGAGGTGCGGCTACAGGACCGCCAGCTCAAGAGCGGGTGACGAAGTGGGGGCGGCTCGCGCGGAGGGAGCGCGGGCACGCTGCACATCTTGTGTGCATGCCTCGTGTGCTCCGGACGCGATTTGGGCGTCGCTACGGCATTCGTGTTCAAACTCGTAAACAAGCCGTGCAGGCACCCACGGCACGCATAGCCGCGGGAGAAGAGATTGATATATTCGCCGTTCGCCGCGCGGAACCGATATTCATGGCTCCAGCTGTCCTGGCGGTTCGCGAGGACGCGGTCATAGGTCGCATTTACCGCGTCGAGATCTTCAGGATGGATGCGCTCCTTCCACCAGTGGACGGGCGTGCCGCCGGATGCCTCGGGATAGCCCTCAGGTGGGTGCAGCGCGGCAGGCCGGCCGCGGCAGGCGGGGGAGGCAGTGTGATGTTCAAGGGCGGCCGCC
>NNCB01000932.1:0-13156 GCA_002317545.1 Scenedesmus quadricauda | reverse complement strand
GGTCGAGGCGCCATGCATACCTGCCGCTGCAGCAGCGGCGAAGGGATCCGCTGCGCCGCGCAGGGCCGTCGGCGACCTCCTTTTCCTCCTGCCCGCTCATCGAACCCGAAAGCACCAGGCGCTGCTTTCGGATGATTATGCCTTTTGCCGCCGGGCCCGCGACGCAGGCTTCCGGATATGGCTCGCCCCCTGGGTCCGAACGACCCATGCGGGGCCGACCGTCTTTTCGGGCACACTCGCCGACACCGTCCAGCTTTTCTCTTCAAATCCAGCTTCTTCTCCGGAGTAGTTCATGCGTTATCTCCCCCTGACTTCAACCGCGATGCCGCTGGCGAGATTGCCGCGCGCGTCAACCACACCGACGCAAAGAGTCGTCTCCCCTGCCGATGATGAGCTCGAGGTGCGCGTCAAGGGCCGTCGCGCAGGACGCATCATCTGAATGGTATGCGGGGCGTCGCGCGCCGCGCGCCGCGCAGGCGGGGATGGAGGTTTTGGGGTGGGAGCGGAACCAAACTCCTCTCCCCTTGTGGGAGAGGATAGCGCAGCTTGCTCCGTGAGGAGCTAGCGAAGCTTGGTGTTTATTCAGCTCTGTGTGCGCGCGTGTGTGTGTGTGTCGTGTCACGTGTGTGTGTGTGCCATCGCGTGTAGTCCCTGTGTCGTGCTGCTGCTCTTGCATCTGTTGCTGGGCGAACAACTCATCGGCGTCCAGGCGCCATTTCGCGGGCCTCCGGGAGGGCGAACTCGCCAGGTCGGAGACAGCTGGCCACGGGCGGCCTGTAGCCAGGACGGATGCGGAGGTGCCCTAGCGGATCCGCAAGGGGGGTAGAGGCAGGTCCGGGGAGGGGGGTGAATGGCGGGTCCGGGGCGGCAGGCTCAGGCTGTGGGCCGGGCGCGTTGCTTTCGTTCGGCCCTTGTCGCACAAGCCAGGGTTGCAATACAGCGGCGTGTGGCCTCATGCAACGGGCCCTTGCCGCGTGCGTGACCGCCTGTGCACACCGCCCGGCTCACCCGCCACAGCAAGGCGCGTCGAGCCTGTGCCACTGCAGAGCCTCTGCACCGCCACTGCCGCTTGTGTCGCCATCTCCGACGCTGCTGCCGCCGCTGCCGCTCCCCTTGCTGCTGCCTGTGATCGGTGTCAACGCAGTCTGTGGCGAAGCACCCAGGTCGCGCTGCGGTGACGCGCAGCTATGAGCGCTTTGATGACCGCTCCTGACCCTTGCAACAGCGCCTTGCACTGGATTGAGTCGCGGTGCGTGCGCTGATCTATGATGTGCTCTGTGATGTTGCATGCCGTTCATAAAAGCAGTAACACAGATCACGCGCGCTGAGCCCTGATGTCGGACAGCTCCCTACTTTTCAATGTTTCACCATAATTTCAGGTGCGGCAAGTAGCGCCCAGCTCAGCCGGTCGAGGCATATCCTTTGCAAACCGTTCAACTACGACACTGCATCTTTGATCGCTTTAATGGCGCGCACTCGTCTCATGCAACGCGCTATCGTCTTGGTGGTCAGACATGAGATTTGCTCCGGAAACGGTGAGTACGCGCTCGATCCAACCCCAGTTCACGTTGCTGGTCGCCGCCTGCATTCCGAGCAGGTGACCCTCGCTCGTCCCCAGCCCATCACACGCTCGTGCATGTTGTGCATGCACACTAGCTTGAATACACGCACAGGCTGCATTTGCGCCACTGGCATGAAGCAGCTTGGATACCCTCTCGCTTCATTGCATAACCTAACAAAATCAATCTCCCCAAGTCCTCGTGGCCCGCACTCGCCGGGGCGCTGGGCCGTGCGAGGCGCTGGGCCGGCCTTTTGTCGGTTGGTGAGGGCGCAGCCATGCTGGAGTGGGCCCCGAACAAGCTCATGACTGCGAAAGGCGCTCACTACCTGTCCTGCATCCTTGGAGCACCACCGATTGGAAGCGCTTCCAGTTTCCCTATCGCCGAAGCTGGCACTCGTCAATCTGTGCTCATCAAAGGCCTCTGGCAGCGGCTATATGGAAGCGCTTCCAGAGACACGGAATCTCACATGCAATGATGGCCGCGGGCAGATGGCAGATGGAGTTGGCGGGGCACTTGCGGAGCGGCGGCCGAGCGGGCCAAGCGTCGTCAGCATGCACATGCTGATGGCACCATCCACATCGTTGTCACGTTTTTCAACAGCTTCGTACACTCTCAAGAGCCCTGCTTGCGGCTGCAAGTCGTACACCGATACGAGGCCATGCGTGGCCTCGACTAGCGGCCTTGTCGCCTTCGGCTTCAACGACAGCATAGGGTCCGATACGTCAGCGGGCTGCGGCCCCAGGCAGCTGCAGACCGCAGTTTTCGATGCTCGCGCGGTCTGGGCGGCCTCTGGGAAGCCCATGAGGGCGACCGGATGGAAGTGGACGTGTGTTCATCGCCCTTGTGCTCCTCGCTGGGCGACGGGGACCTGCTGCCCCTGGATCAAATCGCCTGGTGTCGCCGGGCCTTGCGGAAGCCTTCGGCATCACCACCTCTCTTGGCCTGCGCGATGAGCGCCCCCGTGGCCTATCCAGCGACGACGGCATTGGCAGCGGCGACCTCGGGCAGCAGCGGTTCCTCGGCGGCGACGACTCGCTTCGCCTAGCGGACGGGTTTGCATCCGGCGCTCTCCGATGGCGTGCACAGGGCGGCCACGGACACCAGTGGTGGGGCGGTGGGCGGCCACCACCACGAGGCTGGCGGCGGCGCGCTGGCCGCCGTCGCCGCTGCTGCGAGGGCCGTGCATGAGGCGCATGAGCATCACCGCGTGCTGCAGGAACAGCACGAACGGGAGCAGCAGCACCAACAGCAGCAGTGGATCCTGTATGAGCAGCAGCAGCAGCAGTTCATGCTCCTGCAGCAACGACAGCAACAGGAGGCGGAGGAGCAGCAGGAGCAGCAGCAGCAGCAGCAGCAGCAGCAGGCTGCCGGGCTCGAATTCGAGGCCGCGCAGGCGCAGCAGTTGCGGCAGCATCAGGAGTCGCAGCATGAGCACGACCACCAGCTCCAATTGGAGCGGCACCAGTTGGATCAGCAGCAGCTGGAGCAGCAGCAGCAGCACCAGCAGCAGCACCAGCACCAGCAGCAGCAGCAACTCGAGCAGCAGCATATGGAGCAGCAGCAGCACCACCAGCACCTGGAGCAGCAGCACCAGCACGCGCGCAGCACCAGGCCCAGCAGCAGCACCACGCGGCGCTCGCGGCTGCGGCCGCCGCGGCGCAGGTCGTGCAATTCAGCCACAGCCAGAGCGCGTCCATGTCGGCGGTGCCGCCAGCACGGCCGGGACCTGGCAGGCATGCTCCTCTCAACAACGGCCCGCCGCCGCGGCTGCCGCCGCCGCAGCCGCCGCCGCGGGACAGCTCGCCGGGTACCCTTGCCCAATGCCTGGTATGCTCCCTGACCTCCAGGCGATGCCAGGTGGGGCTGCGACCTCTCGCGCACACCGCGGCTTGCTTTGTCCTGAGTCCTGGTGGCTGAGCTTGCATCGGCCTGTTTCCCTCATAGAACCTGACAGCATAGCCTAGGTGAACATGTTGCACTGTTGTGCTGCAGGCTATCTCAGCAGCAGCAACCTGAGCGCATCGATTCATCATGCAGCAGCAGCAGGCGGTGTCGGCGGCGGCCGCAGCGCACAGCAGGCGCGGCAGTGCATCAGGACAATGCCCGCGAAAAGGGCGATACCGGTTCGCCGGAAGTCCAGGTTGCGATCCTGACCGACCGCATCAACACGCTGACCGAGCATTTCAAGGCGCATCACAAGGACAACCACAGCCGCCGCGGCAGCTTCTGCAGATGCGCAACAGAAGCGCCAGCAGCAGCACCAGCAGCAGCACCAACAGCCGCGCCGCACGCACCGCCGACACCAGAGACGCACGCTAGGACCGATCGACATTCAGAAGATGACGTGCCGAAAACGGTGATTTTCCGTGAACCGGAGCGCAGCGTGCGAATGGCACGTGAGCACCGCAAGCGTGGAGGTCGATCGTCCTAGGCTTTTCCCCCGGCCCCGGCCCGTCCTCCAACCTGTGGTGCTGTGGCAACCCGCGCGATGCTTCCCGAACCCATGGCGGTCGGCTGGCCACGTCCCGGTCCTCTCAGGATCGTCTGTCTTGCCATCACCCGATGCCCACGCCACGCACACTGCCGCGCCCCAGCCCGCAGCCGCACGCCCTCAAGCGCTCGCGCCTGGCTCTCCACGCTGACGTTCGAAACGCTCGGCGGGGACAGGAAGGTGACCTATGACTGGTCGCTCAACGGATATGTCTTTTATCACTGGCCCGTCGACCTGCGCCTGCTCGACGGCCTGACGCTCATCCACGCGCAAAGTCTCGGATGGAGTCATCGCAAAGGCGGCGAGGATGATCGAATTCTGCACGATCGACCGCGCAGCGCTGGCCGGCGGGGTACCGGTCGCGGGGGCGAGCGACAGCGGCGCCGGTGCGCGAGCTGGGGAGGACGAGAACGGTCGGAGGGAACGTGATGTCCATGGCGTGTCCTTTGTCGAGGGGAAACGGAAGCAGTGCGGCGGGCCGCATACGGAGGCGTACGCGGTGGACGGGGCATGGGCACGGCGCAGGCCGTGATGGGGGCCGCGTGAGCGTCAAGTTCGGCCGCTCCGACGATTATTGATGAAACGCTGTCGATTTGCGTGCTTTGGTCGGCTTCTGCCTTGTTCAAGGCGTTGTTGGATCCCTTGCCACGAATCCTGACCAAACTGTTCGACATTCGGGATTCAACATATACCTGTTTGCCGCCAATCGCTGCACCAGCGCGCCGACGATTTTTCCGCGCTTGCAGGTGCATTTTGGCCTGTGTCTGCAGCCTCGGCATAAATGGTTGGGAAGCATTTTGCCGTCAGCTCTGCTGCCGATGGTCTTCTTGGTGAGAAGTTTCACACCCCTGTCTGGCTTCAGCGAGCCGGCTGCACGCCACACCGGCGATCGCTCTCCACGGCCGCCGGCGCGCCTTCCTCGTGCGCTTGCGCGAAATGCACCAGGTTGACCTGCTGCGCCAAGCACAGGCGAGCTTTGAAGGTCGAGATGTGTGTTTTCGTATTGCTGCGGCACGCATTGCCGCTTGTGGGATCCGAAGCCGGCGCCGGTCGGGCAAGCCACAATCGTGCCTGCTGCTACTGGTCGGTCGGCAGGGCCATTGAAGACGCCAACAAAGGCGGTCAATATGCTTCGCAGATCTCCACTTATTTTGGAGGTAATCAATATATCCTGCTGACTTACGAGGTATTCACCGATGTACGCCTGGTAGGTACACCGCCAAAATCTTTAGGTAAATATGGTGGAGATACCGATAACTGGGTGGCCGCGTCATACTGCCGATTTCTCTATGTTCCGGCGTGTATGATTCAGCACTTCATGCTGTTCAGCGACCAGACGATGAGCGTTGAGACGTGCCCCGAAAGGCAGGCTCACCAAAACCAGCTGGTTGGGTCGAGTGGAGCCGACATGTGCAACCGATCGCAACTGAGTACATCGCCCTGTAGCGGTTGCAGCCGCGTGTCACTTACTCAGACAAAATTTCGTCATGGCATGCAAGGATTGACGAGGAGGCTTCGACTTCCGTGGCCGCTTGAAGGTCCCACAGTAGACCCCGCCACAACCAACGCCATGACTGTATCCACGCCATGCCCGACCAAGCGCCGTGTCGCCCGCCCCCGGGCCGCTCCCTGCCGATTGTTGCCGATTTGGTCCAGAGTTTCCCACATTGGTCGGATCAGGCATGGCCGCCAATGAGGTCCTGCTTGCATAATGGCCCTGGAAACGTCATCCTAGCAGGCCGCGGCCCCAGGAGCGACAAAGCTTGGTTTCAGGCGCTTGCAACTCCAGCTTCGCCAAGCTTTGTCCCGCTTCGGCTCTTCCGGTGTCGCCAAAGAGACACACGGCCAGACGGGCTGCGAGCAGACGACTGTGCAGCCACAGCCTTGGGCCCGTCGAAGCTTCGTGCAGCACATCCGGGCCTGCAGCCGTTTTGGGAGGAGGCTGAGGGGTCATAGTTGCTGTGAGGTGTGTGCGCTGGCTGGGGGCCCTGCTTGGCACAGTTGGCACCACCAAAGCACCAGCACCAGCCGCTGCCGGCTGCAATGGTGCTTGCTAAGAGGTGCAGTGGTGCCCTGAGCCCGATCCTGGCTTCATCGCCATGCGCTGACAATGCCAGGTGAAATCGGCGTTCAGGCACTGCGTGCTGCCTGCCACACTCGCAGCGTGCGCAGCCCCATGGTGCGCCGACTTTCAGGCAGCAGCTGTTGCAAGAGTTGCCTGAGCTGTTCCCAGGCGGTGACAAGACCGAGTTTCGCGGCGATGCGGCAGTGGCTATTGGCAAGATGCCCGCGGACAGGTCTGCTCATCTGCTTCATGCCGTTCGCGATCGGCGGCGGCCGCAGATAGCTTCGCGTTCATCGCTGCTGGTGCCGACGCGGTGCAGGATTGACAGCGTGTCTTTGCAACAAAATTCCTCTGGTGCTAGTGGCCGATCTTCTTGGTCCCAGTGAGCCGGGTGTGCGACAGGGTGCTTATGTCAGGTGATGACAAATCTGCACCATCGCCTCAGTAACAGGCGGGCTGGCGGGCTATGCCATCGGCTATTTACCTGTTACTGCTCTGCTGTGCCCCCGCATCCTCGCATCCGGACGTCGAGGGCTCGCCGGCGGATCGCTCCGCAGCAGCTTCGCAGCGGAAGGTGAGTCTGCATGATGGTATGCCGTGTTGACCTGGAAAAAATATATTGCCGCATGGCAGAGAAAGGCGTCAAAAGCGTAATCACGTCTTGCTGATCAGCATCAAGCGCCCAGAAAACTGAGACGACCAAGGCTGCGGGGAGCCAAAGAAACCGTTCACTGCGCACAATCCCCTGGCGATTCCCCCAACGAAGTACCCTGCAGGGCCCCTGTCGAAAGCGGGTAGCCTGCTCCCAGGGCTATCCCTCCGGCATATAAGTTGCCCTGGCGCACTGCTCCTCTCAGGACCACAGCGGTTGGCGACCGAATAGTGGGCGTTCATGCCGGCAGGGAGGTGGAGGTGGGCTTTGACATTGCACCACCCGTCATGCTTCTGTCGCCGGAGTTTGGCGTGCTGCACGACGCCGCCTACCTGGCACCGCAGTGGACGCCCCCTTCGCACTGGTAGCAGGCCAGTCCCCAAAGCGGGCTGGCGAGCCGGCTGGCAGGTGACTTGCTCGTGGCGTGCCTTTGGCAGGCAGACACCGCCGCCTGGGAACATGGCCAACATGTCTCAATTGGGCCGAGCCCGTGCAAACATCTCATTCGCACGGCTGCCGGCCATGCTGCCGTCAAGCTGCCAGGCTGCATGGGGTGTCGAACGAGATGAGGGGCCGCCTCAACGCCTTCCTGAATGGCACGGGATGGGTTGGCTTCGAGATCACGCGTGCCAGCCGCGACAGCACCAGCAACGGCAGCGCGCACGACCACGGACGGGCGCTGAGTCCGCTGTGCGGGGCAGCAGCAGCCGCTACCCTGTCGTCCTGCTGGAGGCTGAGAACGAGCTTCCAGGTGGCGACCCAGACTATAGCTCAGCGGCAGATGCAGTGACCCCGGATCTGCAGACTTCATGCCGTACGCTGAACCAAAGTTGTGTGCGCTCTGCAGCTGCACTGGCGTCGCCTGCACTACAGCCGGATGCTTACATGACCAGTGCCTGAACGAAGCCTGTCCCCTGTGCAGTTGAAATTCGGCACCAGGCCTACCTCACCAAGCTCACATGCCGTGCGGTGTGCCTGTGGCTTTGAGGCAGGAGGCCTATCCACCGGCCTCTGGCACAAGGACCCGGTGATCAGTGCGCTGGGGGCGCCTGCACTTGGAGTGGACCTGGCAGGGCACAACCCCTTACAAGGTTGTCTGGGCCGAGCTTTCAACATCTTTCCAGGGTAGTGTTTACCAAGCCGTGAAGAAGTCGTCATCACCGACAACTGCCCTGCGACATATCCCAGTTCATTTCAAAGTTACCCATGACCTTTGTGTCCTGGCTCTCAGGCGTTTGATAGTTGGGCATTTCATCGTTTGCCTTTCCCGGTACAGTAGCCTGGAAACTGTCGGAAAAGTAATTGAGTCATACACCAAGAATCCCGGCAGCTGTGTTCAGGGAATGAGACGAATTGCATCGATTTTTGCCGGCTCCCTTTGCCGTACGGCTGGCGACAATGGAGTAACCTATTTTCCAGCCGGTGGCTGGAATTGTTTCCCGAAAGAAAACAGGCCAACAACATGCGGTCTTTAAAGCTTCACTGGCAACAATGCATTCGTTGCGTCGGGCCTCACTCGTAATCTTCCTCCACCCTGCCAACGAGTGGCCACCCGCACCCTGCTGCCCATGCGGCCTGTCACGCTGAACTGAACACGATTTCGCCGCGAGGCCCTGACCCCGCGCATCCCGCTGCTGCAGCAGGGCAAGCGCCAGCCCCGCCAGCTGTACCTGCTGGCGGCAACGCGCTGGCCGGCTACGCGGCAGTGCCTGGGCGCTGGCCAGCGCGTGGGCATCGCCGCCGGCAGCGCGAGGGGCCCCCGCGGCTCCGTGAGCAGCGGGCACAAGAGGTCCTGGGCGCTATGTCGGAGCTCGGCGTCGAGTATGGGCCGGCGCTGGCGGGCGCGAGGCTGGCCCGCGGCAGGTGCAAGCCGTGGCGGACTGGCGCGTGGCTGCGGCGCCTGGGCCGACCGAGGCGGCGCCGCTGCTCCCCTACACGCTGCTGCACGTCACAGGCGCGGGCCTGAGGCAGCTGCTTGGCCACGGCGACGGCTGCTGTACACGCCACACGGGCGGACGGGCGCGCTCAATTTATCAGTGCCGGCTCTCGAACCCCATCGGTACCGACAGCAGTTTGGTGGATCGAAGCGTGCTTGTCCTGTTCCCCCATCCTCGCTCTGGTGGGGCGCTGCGCGGGAGAATTGTGTTGCGAAGAGCCGTCCGCACAGAGGTGTGTTGCGACCCAGCCTTGGAGGTGTGGCGGCGACCTTGAGCCGGGCCCGAACCTGGCATTCATCCCCGCACCGCGCGAACATGCAGCGCGCGGCTGTGTAGAATGCGCCATCCGCCCCTGATCGTCGCGCCATTCTCCTCTGGTGAAGGGGGTAAGCGGCCACATGACATTGACGAGATATTCGACCTCGCCAAGCGCACCCTGCCACATATTCTGGTCACGGTGCGGGAATTGCGCGAGAGCGCCGGGATGAAGCTCGATCGCCTGGGTGAGATTGAGCTGGATCCGGTCGCACCAGTTCCCGAGTACGATCTCGGCGAGCTCGAGGACGGCAGAGTTCATGACCAGATCGGCATATGTGGCGAGCGGATAGAAGCGCGGCCCGCGCGCTTGGCTCCTTGTGCCGTAGGCAGCCGCCGCGCGCCCGCCGTGCACGGGGACTGCGTGGCCCGAGCATCCTGGTGCGGCGCGCTCGCGGCGTGGACGCGGGCAATTGCGATGGCGATGGGTGGGAGGTCAGGTTTGCGGACTTGGATGGGCGGGTTTCGAGGGCGTCGCGCGCTACCCTGCCCGCATGTCCACCACGCCGCCATGGCACCCCGACGCCAAGCCAGGCTGTCTGCTGCAGCGGGAGCACGATACTCATTTGCTCCAGGCAGCGGGTATGCGGCGCTAGCGCTGCTCAGCGCTGAGCCTTGGGGTGAGGGCAAGCCGGGGTGGCACCTCAGACGCCGGTTCTGTTTCGCTCGATGCAGACCTTCAGGCCGTTGAAATTGGAGTGGCTGCCAGCCGACCAGAACAGCACCCCCCAGACGATCAACGTCGCGCGCCTTTTGGTGCGGTCGACAAAGCGGCCGATCGGCGGCGCGGCGATGCTGAGAGAAGGAAAAGGCAAAGCGCCTGGCAGGCGATTCGAAACGCTGAGTCAGGTCGCGCTGGATCGGCTGACCATCAGTCAGCAGGACGGTGCGCCTGACGCACTGCCTTGCCGGCTGGCCCAGGATGGTTGCTCGCCTCGTGCACGGCTTTGTTTGCCCCATCCTTATCCCCCTGGCCTGGCACTCCGACACGAGAGCGCTGTCACCATTGTCCAGGCAGTACACCTGGAGCGCCGACCCTTGCGCTGTGGCACGCTTGAGCACGGCTGCGATACCCTTTCGGCATCGCCATATTCTGAGCTGTGTGGAGTATTCGCTGGCGCTACATACGCGTCTTGAATTGCTCACCTGCGTCGCTTGATCCAACGCTCCTTCCACCTGCGCTTTTGTGCCCTGTTGGAGGTTGCCTGTCTCGAAACAAGCTTTCCCAGTGGAAGCTTTCTGCGCGTAACGATTTTGCGCACTGCCGCGCACGTGCTCGACGATGAGTTGATGCGCACATCATGCATTTCAACACGCCCTTGCAGCGGATTTCACCGGCAAGGACGACGAGCTGGGTCGTCGTGCTGTTGTCGTGCGGACGCACTGCAAGTGGCCTATCGGCCGAGCCGCCCATGATTGCCGTGTGCAAGCCACATTTGCGTCAGCTTCATCGTGGCTGTCAGCCTGAGCCAGAGTAAGGGTGCCTGTGGGCTCGGGCTCGGCTGGGGTTCACAGACGGTCACTTGCGGTCGTAATCAGCTTTGCAGGGGCCGCTATCGGTCGCAGCAGCTGTAATGTGCGTCACCAGGGTGCCCCGCATGTGGCCAGGCCACAGCAGACTCGGCCTCCGCGCCGCAGCCCTTGCTGGCTGTGCAGCTGATGAGGTGGCCCGCGGGTGTTCGCATTTGAGAACCCGCATGGTGCCTGTGGCAGTTGTAGATCAATGGTGGCAGCTTCCACGTAGAGTGTTGGTGTGCGTTTGAGTGCTGCGCGTATGCTCACCTGTGGCCGCAGCTGCTCAGCCGTGGCGCGCTAGCCGTGCGCCTTTGTGCTCGTCCTTGAGGCCGCAGCGGGCTGCATGACGGACCCTGCGCACGCAACACCAGGAGGTGCCACACGCCCTGCCCGCAGTCCACGCACGAACCAGCAACATCTGCAATCGGTCACGCACGGGCTGCATCAGTCACAGGGCTGATGTAATCAGTCTTCAATCGGTTCAATGTGTGCATCCCCTCTGACCCCCACCGGCTGCCCAGATGTTCCTGGGGGTCTGACGATCATGGTCTTTGGTCTTCGTGGAGCGCACAGTCGAATTGTTAGGCCTATTTGCGGGGGCGTAGCCCGCCTCGACGAGCGCGGAGCCCGCCTGGATCAGAAGACCAGCGTATGGTGGCGGGTGCCGGTCATGATCTACGAGTGCCGTCATGGCCGGTGGCGTGTCATCCCTCTCTCCCTCGTTCGTTCAGCCAGCCGTCAGGATACCGTCAATTGCCGCGGTATGGAACTCGTGCGACACCTGGCCGCTTGTACAGTTTGTTGCATCCGTATATCGACATGAAAGTCAGTCGTATTCTACGTGCAATCCTGACCCAGGAGGAGGTACCCTGCTCGCTGCAGGCCTGCGCGCATGCGCGCAGCGACGCAGCGATGTGCTGACTGCGGCTGCTGGAGGAAGGCGCGCGCCATTACCCGCCCGGGACCGTAGTCACGGTCCTGCCGTACTATCACCCCGGGCCCGCCATGCGGCGCGATAAGCCGGCCATGGCCGGGTCACGCTGCTGTCCGGCAGGGGTGCAGAACCCATTCCGCGGGTGCGTGCTTCAGGGCGCCCCACAATGCATGCGCCTTTGATCGAGCTCTACCCGCCCAGCGCCACGCCCACCACCCCGCCGCGTTTCGGCCGCCGCCCGCCGCCCGCTGATCGCGGATCGCGCCCACGGCCCCCGCCCGTCGCCCGCGATGGGCTGCAACGCGTCGCTGCCGGCCTCGACGCTCACCGGCGCCGGCGGCGGCATGCGCGCGCGGGGGCGCGCAGCGTCCGAGGACCTGCGGAAAGCTGTTGAGGCTGCGAGCGACCCCGCGGCGGTGGAGGCGTCGCGCCGCGCGGCGGCGCGCGCGCAGGACGACGCGCTTGCCATGTTCAGTGCAAACGAGGGCCAAGCATTCGGTGCGCGAGCTCGAGGCCAGTGGGGCCAACGCAGGACGCAGGGCGGAGGGGCGAGGGGGCGGCAAGGGCGCCCGCCGCGGGGGCGCCCCCGAACGGCGGCCGACATGCAGCGCGGCATGGCCTGCGGGCCACCAGTACCGCGGTGCAACGCAAGACCGGCACGCACTCTCGTACACGCACGCACGCACACACTCGATATGCTCAACGCCTGAAACACGCGCCCACGCACCCTGCGCACAGCTGGCAGAGACAAGTACGTCCGAGCCACCCTCGTGTCTTACGCGCCTCTTGCAAGGCAGCTCTTGCGCCGCACTGCAGATCGCACACCTCCCTGGCGCCACGCGGCTCCGCCGCCGAGCCTCTGGAACAGCGCCGCGCGCCGCTTCCGGGGGGAACAGGCACGCTCGCCTCGCGAATCGCGGCCGGAGCCCGGCGCGCCGGGGCGGCTGTGGGCTGCTGCCGACAGGCGCCGAGGCGCCGCAGCTCACGCCTCGACCCGACCGAGGCACCGACGCGAGCCGCTGACCGGGCAAACGGGTCGGTTAATCGTTCAAAGGCCAACTAGCTATTACGACCGCGCCCCCGACACAGGCGGTGGCGATCAAGGCGATCATCGAAGATGGCGACGGGCGGGGCCAGGAGCAGCGGCGGCGGCGCGTCATGCTGGAGGTCGGGGCAACGGGCTGCGCAGGCGCGGGATCGACGAGGCTGCGTGTGTGCGCGCGTGCTTGCGTTCGTCGTCGGGGGCTTGGGGTGGTGCGCGCGCGAGGGTGTGCGCGCAAGCAGGTGTGCGTGTGCGGCGGAGTGTGCGCCTTGTTGCGATGACGAGGGGGTGATTCGCGAAGTTTCTTGGGGGACGGCGGCGACCGCGTCTGCGGTCAGCAGCGCAGCAGCTGAGTGGTGCGCTCGTGTTTGGTGCTATCCGCGTGGTCCCCTCCCGTCGTCCCGAGGTTTGTAGATTGCTCTCAGCGTCCCCCGCCGCCCCTTATGCGCCCAGAGGACCCCGATGCGAGCGCGCTATGTTCGGCGCCGAGCGCGATCATGCGCTCGCGATGCTCGGGGGTGAGGGCAACGTGGCCGGTGATGAGGATCATGAGGTCCAACCCCTATCTCAATTCGCTTCCTTGCAAAGATTGTCTAGAATGATTTCTGCGGAACGTAGGTATCGATCAATGTCGAGTGAGGCC
>NNCB01000931.1:0-13170 GCA_002317545.1 Scenedesmus quadricauda | reverse complement strand
ACGCCGATCGCAGGCCGCTGGCCTTGGCCAAGGCCACGTGTGCGCGGCGCCGTCGCACAGGACGATCTGGTGGAAGGCTAGGGGACAGGGCCAGTGTGGTTGCTCAGGGGCCCGGCGGCCTGCGCGCCGGGCCGCCCACCTCGCGCGCCGGCGCGGGCCTGCCGCGCCAGCCAGGCCTCGAGGGTGACGTAGTACCTCTGGAACTGCGGAGGATCAGGCGAGGGCGGCAGGCGAGCGGCCGGTCCGGCGGTCAGACGAGCACCCTGCGGCAGCGCCGGGCGGCTGCGGGGCGCGGCGTCACGCTGCATGCCCCCTACACAAGGCCGCGTGCGGCTCCAGGTCGAGGCGCTGCGACGCCTTTTCGGCCAGCGCGCGGTACGCGTCCTTGTTGCCGTCGGGGACGGGCAGGACATAGCCGTCCGCATAACCCATCGCGCCGTCCGCGCGGTCGTCGACGATCGCATCAAGGCCCGGCGTTCAGTATGCCGAGCACGGTATCGGCTTGCCAGTACTCTGGGGGCCCCTGCGCTTGGCAATTCCGTGCGCCAGAGGCGCGGTAGTCGGCAACGGGAGGGGAGGGGCTTGATGATGCTGCCGCGCGAGTGAGAGACGACGCCGCGCAAGAGCTTGGCGATCGAAGTGCGTAAAGCATCGCGGCCGGCGGCGCTGGCGCAGGCGGTGCTGCGCGGCGAGCCGGTATCGAAACGGCTGTTCCGTAACGCAGAACTGATGCGTCACGTTGCTGCGCTGGTTCGCGGTGGGGCCATCACCCATATCGTCGGCTTTTGGGCAGACCGGCGCAATATCTGACCGCGCCGAATCGGGTGAAGGGCAAGACGCGCTGACCGGACGGCTCGGCCACCTCGGTGGCGGCGCGTACGCGGCAGCTGACAGCGCGACATGGTGGCGTCCAGCTCTATCGCCGTGAGCTGCGACTGGTCGTACCTGCTGCATTCAATTTGTTGTTGGAGGCGGATGTTTCGGGGTGGGGGCCAGGCGCGTCGTCTCGCAGCTGATTTACGCGCTCATAGTGCAAGTCACCAGGATCCACCGCAGTCATGACGCATGCCGGAACAGCAGCCGGAAGCCTTCATTTGCAAGTGGAGTTGAAGGCAACAGCCTTGCAGGCAATGCGGAGCCCAGTCGCCTCAGGGAGCGCACCTAGGGCACCTCTGCCATGCACGCCTGCACACGCCTGTTGACGCCTGCGCACCCCTCTCCCACCGACCCCGTTCCCTGGAAGTCCAACGGTCAGGAACCGCAACACAACGGCCCCGACCTGCGCGATGCACGATTGGCCTTGCGTGCGTCACCTGGTCGGGCAGCCATGCCCGTAATGCGCGCGTAAATGATCCCGCGCACGCGCCATGTCCTGAAACAGGTCGATCTGGCTGTTCTGAAGCCGGTTGCGCAGCCGCGCGGCGCGACTCGCAACGTCCAGTTCGACGAACACCGGCGCCAGCACCAGTTCGGTCGCGGATCGGCGCCGGACGCGGCCGCGCGCGCGCATGGCGGAAGGTCACAGATCATTGATGTTATTGTCGAGGGCGCTGTGGCGATTGAGCGCAGCGACGGCGGTACCTGGCTGCTGGATGTGGAAAAGATTCCGCATGTGTTGAGCATGAATGCAGCTGCGCCCCAGCTAGGCATGGCGCAGGCCCCCGGCCACACGCGTGCATGCTATGCCTCAACCCTGCGCAACCCTCGGCGCCACCCATCGACGCCGAGACGCGGGCGGCCCCGCAGCCCACCGCGCAGCAGGGGCTGGCCGGGTCGTCCGGCGAGTGATCGCTGCAGCAGGGCCGGATCATGACTTGGCTACCCCGCTCCGCCGGTCCTCGCGCCGCCCGCCGCGAACGATCGCCGTCACGGCTGGCGGCCATAGACGACGCCTGCTGCTGCTGCTGCTGCTGCTGCTGCTGCTGCTGCTGTGACACCGGGGGGGGTGGGGGCGTGCCGGAGGCGGGGCAAGGGCCGGCGGCCCCGCCTGCGGCTGCGGCTGGGCCTGCCTCAACGCAGCTGCTGGCCCCTTCTTGGGCCGCCTCGCCAGCGGGCGGCGTGGCTCGGGACGGCCCGAGCTCCCTGGTGGTTGGCAATTGAGTGTGATGACGAGCGGGATGTCGGCACAGCGTGAAGACTCGTGCAACCGCCATTCTTGATCAGCACTGCCGTCCCATGGTTCGACTCCCGTCCCATGCCCCATCGTCGCTGCAACCATGACACAATCCGCGATCACGCGTCGATCAGGACCGCGTCCATGGGCAGCGCCGTGCCTCCTCCGCCCCGGCCCAGTCGGGGCGCAATGCTCCCCCAGCAGGGTGAGGACCCGCCTTCCGTTTGCCGCCATACCTGCCCGCCCGTGCCCTGGAAGCCACTGCCGCTCAGCGGCGCGACAGCACGACCACGTCGCCCTCTCGCGCCGCAAACGCGGCGCCGGGGTCGGCCATTAGGAGGCGGACAGGTACCAGCCGCGGCCGACGTCTTGGAGCTCGGTGAAAGCACAAGGTGCGGCATGGTCGCGCGCCCACCCGGTGTGTTTGGGCGCTGTGCGCGGCGGCACGGCCACGGGCATCAGTCGGACAGGCGCAGATCCTCCCAGGCCCAGCCCGGGCGGAGCAACCCAATAACGAGCGCCACAGAGCCGCCGCAATACCGTGTACCGTCACCGCAATAGGTCCCGCCCGGCACAACGTAATTGCCACTGGCATCGCATAGCGGCGTCCCTGCCTGCTCCCGCCCTCCGTCGCAGCCGCGGCGACGCAGCGCGGGCCCCCACCTGCCCACCGCCACGGCGCAGCCCTTCCCGGCGTTGACGCCCTCCTCCAGTCCCTGCGTGACACCTCGCGCGCCCCTTGACGGTGCCAAATGCTTTGACAGATCACTTCTGCTGGCGATGAAGCCGTGCCAGCAGCCGAGCGATGCGGTGGCGCGGCGGCGGCGTCAAGGCGGCAGCCATGCGGCCGCATGATGACGTCGGTCTCGAGTTTGTGCTCGGTTGGCGCGCATGCGGGCGATGCTTTCGCCGCTGATGCCGTCCCACGTGCCGTCGTAATCGCGATGAGGCGGCCTGCTGTGCATGTCTTCCTGGTAGCCCATCGTCTTGTCCTTGTTCGGAGGTGATGGGTGGAATTGGCAGTTGCGCGAAAGTGAAAAGCTTTGTCAATATATGTTTGTGCATAACCACATATGTGTGCTGTTGACATATAGCTCGCATACGTGTAAATCGGGTGCATCTAAACAGTAAACGGCGGCAGGCATCAAATTTTGCAGGTCGAAAATTCCGATTTAATCAAAGCCCGTTTGATTGAAGATATGCACCTGAAATTTTAATAACCCTTTAAAGCAAGAATATGAAAAAGTATATCTATACCGTGCTGCTTGCCTGATAGGCATCACGGCTGCAAGGCGCAAAATGCTGCCAAGGCGAGGACAGGAATGGAAATAGGTGCGGGTATTTTCGAATGAGCCCGACCTTCTGCATGTCGCTGGTTCACCGGGCTGGACATCAGCCATGCGCGGATCAACGCCGCGACTTCCCGGAGGTGGCGCGCGATGACGCCGACGCGTCTGTCCGACCACCGCCACCCCGACCATGCTGCTGATGCGGATCGCGGCCGTGGCCTTCGCCGATATATCGGTCGATGTGGAAGCGCTGGAGGCCGAAGTGGTCGCAGGCGAGACGATGGAGTTCGGTGCCATCGTCGCCAACGCCGGTACGGACGATGCGACCTTCCCGGGTGTCGGCCTGGTGCTGGATGCCGAACTGGCCGACGTGCTGGTGTCCGCGCCTGGCCTCGCGCTCTCGCCGCTCGCGTTCCAGGCCGCCACGTCTTCGCCGAGGTCGGCGCCATCGGCGCCGACTCCGTCTGCCATGATGCCACTGTTCGTCGTTGATGCGCGGCACCACTGCCGATGTACCGACACGTGCCAACAACGCACTGCGTCGCCCTGCAGACACTCATAGCGGCTGCATGACACCTTATTTTTACACTGTCGGATAAACAAAAACTTGTCTCAGCCAGCATCTGAAAGCAAAGCTACTGAGACCGATAAGGAGATCATACTGCACAATTTCCGTACACTTCATTAGTGGCCTGCTTGAGGGACTAACAATAAGCATACAGTGTTTTTAGGTTAATTTCATCGGCTTTGGCCTTTTGCAGCCGACCTGCACCCTCACCAGGTGCTGCGCCCGACCACTGTGCTCTGCTGTGCGCCTCACAGATACTGCTGCCGGGGCCTGTGTCGAAAACGGATACATCACTCCTTTGCAACGATATTCAGCGCAAGGCTTAGCTTGGGGAACGCCTGGATAAGGCGCTTGGGCAGCTGCCGGCTCCGCCGTTGCACCCTGGGCTCCGCGGCCGGAGAGGTCTGACTTGTCGGGGCAGCCGCAATCTGCCGCAACGCAGCGGCATGGGCGGGCATTGCCGGTTATGCTATGAGACGCGATGCGCCAGCTCGCTGGCACTTTATTCACCGCGTCAACATGCCGCCCGCCGGAATTATGGCGAGCGCGTGTCTGCCAGCATCTTGATACTTGCCATTGACGAGGCTTGAGAGACCCCAACTCGCGGCCCTTGAAGATGGTACTGGAATTAAGGAGCGTCGGGCGGTCCACCGGCAGCGCGGCGGTGCAACGCCTGCGCGGCCACGGTCTCCCCCGGAGCTAGGGCTGTGGGCCGCACATGGCCACCGCGCGCAGATGACGGCGAGCGAAAAAGGATCTATGGTGATGGCTGCTTGCATTGAGGCCTGCGAGCGGCAGGATCGGCATTGCAGTCGAAATAGCAAGCATGACCAAACGTCCAGCGGTCCATCTCCAGCTTTCGCGCGATGCGGTGCGCCCGCGCGATATCACGGGTCCAAACGCCACCGGCCAGGCCAAAACTGGTGTCGTTCGCGCGCGCCATCATTTCATCCTCGTCGCCCCAGCTCTGCACGGTGGTCACGGGACCGAATATCTCCTCTTGCGCGATGCGCATGTCGTTCGTGACCTTGGTGAAGATCGTCGGCTGCAGGGCGCCAAAAACGCCCCCCGGGTGCACAGGGCCCAGCAGGACGCGATCAGGGACAGCTGGAACATCGTTGCAAAGTCGTGTGCCGCACGACCCCGATGCTGTGCAACGCTCGTTGCACTGTGGTGGACGCAGGGTGAAAAGAAACCAGGAAGGGCGCTGCGGCCTTGGGCCGGCCGTGGCACCGCCCAACGAAGCCAGCCGGCGGCAACACCGCCAATCTCAGCACCAAAAGAATGATGGCGCGCGACCCAGCTGCCCTTGTCTGCAGGGTGATCAGTCTGCGCCGGCTTCCAGCAACGCAATACTGGTTATAAGTCCGACGACTTTTTTTGTGCAAAGTGGTCAGCGAACCTCTAGCATAAATATCTTTCCCCAGGATATGATCTACAGCTAATCCGCCAGGAAAAGTTTCCTTAAATGTGGCTTCAAAGCTTTTACCGGAGGCAAACTTTTGCAGGGTAAGCGCGTCATGCGGGGTCTTTTTTCTGGCTTTGTTTTCCCGCAGGCGACACCGCCTGCTGCCGCTGCCTGTCGGGCCCCTGCTGCGCGCGGGGCGCCGCCCCTGCCACTGGCGCCTGCTCCTCCCTCAGATGCTGCTGCTGCCACTGCTCCTGCACCTTCCGCTGCTGCTCTTGCTGTGCTCCTGCTGCTGCCACTGCTGCTGCTGCTGCTGCTGGTGCTGGTGGCCAGTCTCCTCGCCCTGCTCACAATTGGCTCCCTCGGCCGCGCCTGCGCCCTCGCCTCGGCTGCCGCAGCCTTGGATGCATGACCTCGTGGCGACGACCGCGCCGGCATGCACGCGCCAGTGACTCGGCTGCGCTTGTTGGTGACAAGGCGCTGTCCGCTAGGGCACGCCACTGCCCGAGCTCCGCTGCTGCCGGTGCTGTTGCTGCAGGCGCCGATGCTCGCAGCGACGCCGGTGCTGCTGCTGCTGGCGTGCTGCTGCGGCACGTACGCGGGGATACCGCCGCCGACAACGCCGTGAGGGCTGGATGGGCTCTCTTCGGCGTCCAGCTTGGCGTGCAAAAGCCCCGCCGCCTAGGCCCTGTTCGCCGCGACAGCTCGGCTACTTGCTGCAGCCGCCAAGCCGCTGAGGGGCCAGCGCCCGGCGTCGCCGTCGCCGGCGCCACAGGCGCGGGCTCGGCCGTGCACGCCGGCGATCACGGGGTCAGGCTGCTGCTCAGCCGCCGGCGGCTTGCCAGGCCCCTCGGCCGCCGCCGCTGCCGCCGCGCACCCGCGGACGCCGGTCCCGGCGATGCTGGAGAGGTTGCGGCCGGCAGCATGCGCGGCGTTGACACGCGCAGGTCCATCACGCGCGCCGCATCCTCGGCGTGCAGATTCTTGACCACCCACCTGTGCCGCAGCAGCTGCACCGCGCTCGGCCGCGCCGCAGGCTCGACCGTCATCGCGCGGCCGATCCAGTCCACGCACTCCGGCGTGAGGAACCCGGGCAGCGGCCGCATGTTGTTGCGCAGGATGTTGGACCTGACCTCGTCCTTGGACGCGCCCTCGAACGGGGAGCGGCCAGTGACGAGCTCGTAGACGGTCACGCCAAAGCTCCACTGGTCCACCTTTTCATCGATGGGGGTCAGCTCCTCGGCCTTGATGGCGCCGTTGAGGATTTGATTTGTTTTGCGGCTTCAAAGATCTCGGGTCGGCATGTACTCTGCGGGATGGGGGTGAGTGTGAGGCTGGGGGTGCAGGCGATGACAGCACGCGCGCAGCGACCGATCGCCTTCATGCGCCTGTGTTCGGGCAAGTTCGAACGCGGGATGCGATTGATGCAGGGCGGGACGGGCAAGGCGATCGCGATCAGCCGCCCGATGCTGTTCCTGGCGCAGGTCCCGAGATGGCGAGAGGGGCTTCTCCCGGCATGCACAGGCCAGCCCAAAGTCGCCCAGCATGATGCCCCGCGTCGGCGACACGAACAGGTTCTCGAGCTTGATGTCGCGGTGGATGATCCCAGCCGCGTGCAGGTGCGCCAGGGACGTCAAGATGGGCACCACCACCATGCCAGGGTTTTGGGTCCTGGGTTGATCGAGTTTCGGCGAGTGGCCGCACGTCTTGACTCCATGGGTGCCAGGGGCGGACAGGCAAGGGTCCTTGCCGACTGTGTCGGCAGCGTTGGGATCTCCGTTCGCTTGGAGTCCTTCGCCGCGATCCCAACTTGCAGGCGCTGAGAGGCACTGATGACCTAGAAACAGTCATTTGTTCACACCGGGCGCTTCAAGTCGAAATTGCCTGATTCGACCGGCCTGATCTGCGCCTGGCGTGGGTTGGCACGTGGTGCTGGAGTCCCCAACCGATGCTGCCAGGCTCGCGTGCGCCGGACCATCGCGCAGGACCCTGCTGGTCGGTCATGGCGCGTTCTATACCTCGGCACGCTTCTCCACCGGATCGATCCCCTGCGCATGCTCCATCACGATCTGATTTGCTTGCAGTCCTGGAACGCTCCATGTACGTAGCAGCAGTACGGCACCCGCAGCATGGCGGGGAGGCAGGTATCGTGGTGCGTTTAGGCGCAGGGCCCCGGCATTGCGCTGGCCACGGCGTTCGCGCGCTGCGCGGCAATGCCGATCCGGTGCCCGCCAGGATTGCGCGCAGCGTCATGCTGCGTCGCCGCTGCGGAATTCGCGAGATCCTCGGTCACCTGACGCGTAATGTCCTTTTCGATCAGTCGGCGCAGACGCGTGCATCGCCGTCGCATGAGCGATGCTGATGGCACTGATGCGTGCCATGGCATAACCTTGAGCACCACGCCGCCGCCGCCCAGTTGGCGCACGTCGCCGCATACACGATGCTGTCCCTGCAGGGACGCCGAAGCGGACGTCAGCGCATGAGCTCGGGTACAAATGTCAACAGCGGCGGCAAGGGCCAGTACGGCCATGTCGTGATCGAGATGTCGCCGTTGACCGCCGATGGCCGCGAGCACGCCGGCTGGGCCGACTGCAAGTGCTGACGTTCGCCTGTGGCTGCTGCATGCGTCAGCAAGAATGCCGAATGGAGCACCCTCGGTGCGCTTCCTCTTTGGCCATTGGCGAGCTCACTTGCCCTTGCCGATTTGCTTGAAGTTGTGACGTCGTCCGTCTCGGCGGGAGCGCTGCGCTAGTTGATGCGCGCGACTGTGCAGCATGTGCCCCTGATGCTGAAGGCCCATCCCGGCGACTTCGCTGTGAGCGCTTTCAACTCCGCCTGATCATTCGTTGTTACAGCTTTAACCCACGACTTTTGCAAGATTTGCGCTTTTATACGCGCTCCAAAAGATCGATTTCAGGGTTCTCGACAGCTCGTCACGTCGCTCCATAGCCTCAATTGTATCCATGAGATTTCGTTTCGCAGGACTCGGAACGGGCACTTGCACCAACATACCCTCGCTGCCGTGTGCAAAGATGACCTGACAGCATCCAGTGGAACGCAATCATGCATCATTAAAATTGACGACTAGAATTGTAGCCGCAAATATCTGCAGATCTTTCGACGCCGCGAGGCCCACGGCGACTGCTGGCCATGTCGGCTAAAAACAGCTTTGAAAGCTTAAATTCGGCTGATGGGGCCTCCGGCGTGCCGGCTTCCCCGGGTCTCAAGGTTGAAAGCCCGTTCTCCCGGGTGGCATCAAGGGTTCAGCGTCAGTCGACCTGGAGCCTGTGGCATGGAGCGCAGCACGCTCATGCCGGACCTGCGCAAGCTGGTTCCGCCGCACAACGGTGCGGAGCGCAGCACCCCGCTCGCTGCTGCGGCAGCTCACAGCTTGCTGTTTGCGGTTGCAATTGAACTGCCACTGGTGGTTGTTGGTGCCTCCGTTGCCTTGCAAAGAAGGTACGCCTTTCCACGAATCCTTGAGAATCGCACCGTGATAAGTAAACGGCCCATAAGGACTGTCGCCGATGGCGTAAGCGATGTTGTGCGTATCGCCGGTGGAGTACGAGAAATAGTACTTGCCGTTGTAGCGATGGAGCCAGGCGGCCTCAAAAAAGCGTTTGTCGGTCGGCTGTCGGTGAAAAAGCTTGCCGTTTGCCGAGGAACGTCCAGCTCCAGCCCAGACCGTGCCCCTGCACCAGGCCCATGTCCTCTGGCACCACACGCTGCTAGCTCCGAAACTGCCTTGTCGCCCTCGCCGCTGCAGTGCTCTATCGTCAATGGTCACGGTCTGGCGCCGGTCATAGGCGCTGACGTCCTTGCCGTCCTTCTCCCACGCGTCGAACACCTGCTGGCGGAAGTTCAGCGTCCAGTTGAAGCTCGGCGAATTGTAATAGGCGCGCTGACGCATCGCGGGACGACTTCGCGGATGCGGTCGACCAGCCGGCGATCTGCTGCCGTGATGCCTGCTGGCTTCTGCGCGGTCTCGATCCACAAGTGGCAGCTGTCGCGCAAGCGAAGCGGGAAAGGATTGTATCTTTGGAGCTCGAAGGGCTACCCATTCCCATATCCGCCCCCTCCCTCTCTCCCTGCTGCGCCTCGCTCCTGTGGTGGGCAGCTGGGAGCGGGCCTCCTGTTGGCCGACCTCCCTGGGTCTCCCGTGGCTGCTTTCCCAAGGAAATGGGGCGTCCAGATGCGCGCGGTCGCGCTCGCTACCATCTTCCTGCGCTGCGGCCTGGAGCAGAGTTCAAGGTGCGGAGTGCTCGATAGAGATGCGTTGAATTGTTCAGCTGGTTGATCACGCCCCATGCAGCAGCAGCGGCAGCAGCCGCCGCATCAGGAGTCACGGCGCGAAAAGCGCGCCTTAGTCAGGTCTCCAAAACTTCTTTGTGAGGGTTGTTGACATGGTCAGCGAATCGCGACATATCAGATCTAGCATAGTGCCATCGAATTGACAGGCAACGTGACACCTTGTACGATGCAGACTCTGAGCAACAGCGTCCCGGCACCGACGCCCCCGCCCTCCCTGCGCGCTTCTGCACGCTTTGATCCCGCCGCCGCGCAGACCGTGAACCTGTATAAATGGCCCGGCTTCGCCTGGCCTTTGTGCCGGGCGTGATCGAGGCCGTCTTTGATGCCGGCATCGCCAGCTGCTGTTCAGCATGCCCTACACCCTGGCGCTGGCAATGGGCTTCATCCTGAAGGCAGTCGGCCCTGGCCTTGTGCTGCCCGCCATGTTCGCGCTGCAAAAGCACGGCTGGGGCGCCGACAAGGGCATCCCGTCGACCGTCGTCATCGCGGCGTCGTTCGATGCATCATCGCGATCACAGGGTTTTCCATCTTCATCAACATCGCGATCGCTGGCGGCAAGGACGCGGCGTGGCAGATTCGAGCGGGACGCTGCAGGTGCGGCGCTCTATGGGCTGCGGCAAGGGGCTTTCGCACGGCCGTCAGTTACCGGGACAGCAAGGCGGCGTTCCGCTGGCTTCCGCTATGCGTTCCGGTTCAATCCGTGCCTGCTCGCCATGCCTCACCGCCGCCTGTACATCGCTGCCAGGACTGCTGTTCGTCATTGCAGTGACGCCTCCTTGCGGGCGCCGTGCTGTTCTGTACCGTGATCTGGGACAACAAGTCAAGCGCTTCATGGCATCTCGGCTCTGGATGGGCTGACTTCTCAGAGAGGGGCGCGTCCCGCGGCCACGGTTTGTCGCAGCATGAGCGCATGCACGCGCGTTCCCGTCTCGTCCAAGCGCGGCAGCGGCCGCCAAGGCAGACAGGCGAGGCCGGTCTGTGTTGATACGGGCTTCAAACTTGCTGCCGGCATTTTCTGACAAGCAGAACTGCACCACTCAGCCCATGAGTACTAATGCCAGCGACCGGATACCCATACTACGCATGCAAATCATTGCTTTAAAGCTGCTGCTAAAGTTAATTTTCGCTACTAATGTGACATGCTGTCCGGCGGCGCCCTGGATCGCTGTTTGTGGGCCTCGCCACCTGCACATGTGGGAGATGTGCCCCCCAAGGTTCGCGTCCACGGGGCCGAACTCGAGCTATTCCCCCGACATTGAGCGCGTCATGGCCAAGGTTCGCAAGCGATGCTCGTGCCTCTTGCATGCGCGATCACGGTGCCCTGGCCCGAAATCCTGAGACCCGAGAGCACACAACGCCTGTCTGGATGTGATGACACGATGACACGGCCGGCCTCACAGCCTTGAAGGCATGCGATCCTCGACAGCCCAGCAGACACATCTGTGCGCGTCATGACCAACGGCGCCCCTTGCTTCCCACCTGACTCAAGGTGTGGAACTGGGTGATGGAGCCCCTGCTGTTTGCCCATCATCCGCAATTTTTCGATCATCGCGCATATCGACCATGGCAAATCGACGCTCGCCGACCGCTTGATCCAGTTCACCGGTGGGCTCACCGCGCGCGAGATGTCGGCGCAGGTGCTCGACAATATGGACATACCAGGACCGGATCACATCAAGTACCGATGTGCACATCGCTTTGATGATCACCCACAAGTTCATGCACACACACACACACACACACACGCACACACGCACACAACACATGCTCACGTGTGTAAAACCTCAACCCCCAGGCGTCACCCTGCGCATCATCAGTACGTTCATGGGATGACGACCGCAAGTACACCCTGCGGGAGCGCGTCTTCTACGCCGGCGCCGGACGCCGAATGACACAGTGATCGAGGCGGTCGGCGTCCCCGCGACCTTCGAGCTTTGCCAGGAGCTCGTCGCGGGGCGCCGCGGACTCGCCAATATCGGCGTTCATGGCGCCAAGGCCGATCTTCACCTCGAGCAGCTCTGGTCGCACAATATCGCCGTCACGACGCGGCTGGTCGATACAGCAACGACGCCGGTGCTGCTCAAGATGGTCGAGACCGGGAAGATCGACCCCGGAAACTGGCAGCAGCGCATCACTTTGGAGGCCGAGCGCCAGAGCTTCAGCAGCGCTCCTGCAGGCGTGCACGTGGTCGGCTAGGCCCTGCGCTTTAAAGCTATGAATACGGTCCAGCCGGATCTCCAGGCCTTTCTTGATAGAACGGCTGATCTTCTTATCCAGATCAATTCATGCACCTTGGCTAGCGCCCGAGCGACGTGCGCATCCCTGGCGCGCCGGGTGGTCCGTCGCGCGCCAGCATAGACTTCGGCCCGACCCTCACGCGCGTCACCACGACCAGGTGAGGTTCAGCTAGAATTGAGATTGAGGTTTGATGCATGCATGCCCTGCGCACGCGCGCATGCCTGCTCATGCGTGCACGCCTGCTCATGCGTGCATGCCGGGCATGCATGCAGATCGGGATCCATGCCATCGCCCGTGGCGACCAGTTGGCCTTCGAATGGTGCGCACCGCTCGGCATGCGACCAGGCGCCGCTGCATTTCCTTGGCGCAGCCATGCCGCTCAGCGCAATAGGCCACCGCCGAAATCCGTCTCGCGGCTCAACCCCTCCACTGGAACCCGTTCGCACTCGACGCGCATGCGCGCGCGCACCGCACGGCGGCGACGTGCGCGTGTCGACCGACGCGCGGCCGATCGCCAGCATCAGCATGGACGACTTTGCGGGGGTGCGGGACACTCCGTGATAGAGGAGTTCTTTGACGCGATCGATCAGCTGCTTAACATAGTGCGGGACGACGCGTGGCGCCCCGAGGGCCGGCGGGAGCGACGCGCTGGAGCTGTGCAACACAATCTCGTCGCTGCAGATTGGGGGGGTCGCGACGCGTGGTGGTCGGGTGGTTTGGGTGAAGGCCCCTGTGATGGGGGCTGTGAGGAGGTCCTGCGGTGTCAACAGCGCGGAGCGCTCGGCTTGCCTGGTTCAAGCAGGGCAGTGCATGACGGAGGGCATGCGCGCGGCGGCCTGGCCTTGAGCGGTCGACGGCGCGCCCTGGCGCAGGTGGCGGGACGTTCTCTACCCCGCCCCCAACCCCCGTCCGCCACGCGTGCGCCGCCGCCAAAACACTCGCAGCGCATCGACCAGGAGGTCGGCCCCCGCGAGCTCACGGTGCGCCAGATGCTGCTCGCGACGGCGCTGCGCTCGCGCCAGCCCAGCCTCTCGGGCCCCATCGGCGTCGGCGGCCCCGAGATACTGCCGACCATCGCCAGCGCGGGCAACCTGCGTGGCGACGCGAGCGACGGCGGGGACGGCGGCCACGTCGGGGACGGCGGCTCGGGCGGGGGGCGCGTCGTGATCGACGTGCGGCGCGCGACCAAGGACGGCGCCGCGTCGCCCGAGCTTCCGGCGGGCACGGAGGCGGCGGGCGGCGG
>NNCB01000930.1:0-13178 GCA_002317545.1 Scenedesmus quadricauda | reverse complement strand
CGACACATATCTGGCGCGACGCAATCGAGCGCGACGCCCTCCTACACAGGGGATCGACAGGCCCCGTCGGCAACGCGCCCGATCATATGAAATACCGGCTGCTGACGCAGAGCTGGTTCATGCCCAAGAATCTGAAGATCGTCGAAGAGCGCATCCGCCAGATCGCGCGCGAGACGGTCGATCATATGCTCGAGACAGGCGGGACGTGCGATTTCGCGCGCGATGTCGCGGCGCATTATCCGCTGCGCGTGATCATGGACATATTGGGCGTCCCGCCCGAGGACGAGCCGCGGATGCGGCGGCGGCAAGGGGCGCAAGTGAGGCGGCGTCGCCGCGGGCGGCGGATGTGGGGCGCGCGTCGCGCGCGCAGCTAGGCCCCCGGCCGCCGCTCGCTGCCCTGCAGCGGGCCTCTGCGCACGTCGGTGTGATGGCCTCGGGTGGCTCTGCAAACGTGCATCTCGTGCCTGCTGCGGCTTTTTTGACCCTTTTCTGACGCTCCAGCCGCTTTGATGTGCATCTACATCCAGCTCCCGTGCTCCCCCTGGGCCTCTGCTGCAGGAGTTTGCGGATACATGTCTCTCACCCTTCTCACCCCCTCCGTCAGGGGCAGGTCGGGTGGGGGCTCACAGGCAATGCAGGTACTCTTGTCCACCTCTCTTTCGCGGCGTCTGCCTGTTTTTGTGCCCTTCGCCCGTTCTCTGGCCTCATTCGCCTTTGTTCCCGTTTCTTGTTGGTGGTGGCCGTAGGCAAAGAGCTGGTAGAAATCAGCTTGCTCTCATATCCGACTTGCTGCACCCTGCCGTTGTCAGCGGGGTCCTATGGTATAGGGCGGCACTTCGGCCCCGTCAGCAGACGCAGCGCCGCGACGCGTTCAATGCGCCCCATGCAGCCTGCGCGACTTGAAGGGGCGCGCCCCGCGTTCTGACAGCTCGGCGGCCCGCTTCAGCACCCAAAAGCTGCTGAGCGCGGCAAGAGGGGTTGATTGCTACATTCCAGCCACTAGTGGCTGGCCGCAGTGGCCCCGGAACACATGGCCCGGCTGGATCATAATATGGAGGTGCAATGCGATTTCGCCAGCTTCTGAAGCAGCAAGGTCTAAAAAGGAAACTGTGGAAGCAGCAGCAGTAGCCGCTGTAGCAGCAGTAGCGGTAGCAGAGCAATACACCCAGGCAAGTTGCATACGAATATGTAGCAGGTTTTAGCTGCCGCTCGCAGCGGAGCCACAAGCCAGGCCTCCCGGGTGACAGGGCGGCCCGCGATGGAGTGGGCGAGGTGCTACAGCAGCGGCCCGGGCTGGGTGACGCTTCCCCTGGACCGGAGCGATAGAGATAGCGGCTTTCGCCTGTGTCGCGATTGGAACCCAGCCCCATTCGGACAACGCCTTTGCCGTCGGCAGCCCAGCCGCCGACGACGGGATTGGTGCGCTGAACGGTTTCCAGCACCTTTCCTGTCGCGACATCGACCCAGTCGACCTGATAGCTGAAGCGCTTTTCGGTATCGCCGTCGTCGATCTGACGTGCAAGAAGGATGCGCTTCCGCTGTCATGGGTCCCGCGCCCAGTTTCCAGGACCAAATTCCTGATCTACCAATTTGAATTGCTGCGTCCATAAATTCGATGTGTGGTCATTAAAGGTATATCTGCCGGGGTCATGATTATCTTGCCTTTGGGTACTTTTCAATGGTCTGTTATTCACTAATACCAGTCCTTGTTTGATGTTTTGCTTGTGCGTATTACTCCCGTCCGACGTGCATGGCAACGCCCGCCGCGTCGCCCAAATCAAGCGGGCAACGGACAGCGAGGCGCGCCACCTCAGCGCGGCGCGGGTGCAGCCGGAAATGTCTGCACACGGCGCCAAATGCCAGAGCCCAATCGCTCGGAACAAATCAGGGGGATTTCCCGCCTTAAGCCGGCCCCGCGGCAGTCAGTTGCAGCCAGCGGGCATGGGTGCGGCGCGGCGCGTGTGCCACGGCATCAGGCGCCGGCTGCACATGGCCGCCGCCGCGCGGCGCAGCGCCTGGGTTGACCGAGGACAGTCATGTGCGCAGAGCTTGCCCTGCTTCTGCAGGCCGTCTTGACGGCATCAATTACGCGCCGTGAACGATCTGGGGCCGCGCGTTGATGTCTTCGGCGAGCGGCTTGTTTGCGATCGGGCATTGCCATCACGTCTCTACGGACCGCTAGAGTAGGCAATGCCCAAATCTTTGTTTCCCAATGCGTCCTCCGCCAACAGGAGCATCGACAGCTCGCGCCCGATCGCCGCGTCGCCAGCCGGATGGGCTCCAACCCGCTCGGCCCCGCCCCCGGCGCGGCGCGGCACCCCGCGCACAATCAGCTCCCAGGCCCCCTCCCGGCCCCCCGCCTCCTCAGGCGCGTGTCACACGCCTGTACACGTGTCTCAGCCCGCGCCTCACCATGAGCCCGATGCGCCAGACCTTGCCGGCTGTCGGGCCGAGGCCGCCCGCGATCTCGAGGTAGTACTTGTCCATGGCGTTCTTGACCACGGCCGCCCAGTCAACGCCCTCGGGCACCTTGATGGTGTTCACCGTGACCAGCCTGGCAGGTTTGGTGAAGCGGTCCGCCATGATCGCGCATGTAAGGGGGCGGGGCGGGGGAAGTCTAGCGATGGGGGCAGAGCGCGACCGCGGCTTCTCTCCGCTCCCGCTCCCGCGGGGAGGGAGAGAAAAAGATCATGCCGTCTTGCGCAGCGGTGCTTCCTCGGGCGTCGGGGTATTGCCGACAATGGTCGCGAAGATGGTGTTCAGAACAGTCACGATGGCGGGGCGGCGCAGATAAACCTGCCATCCCGGATCCTAAGATCTGTATTGAGAACTGCAAGGCGAACAGCATGCAGGGGTACTCCGGAATCCAATGCATGTTCCGCGGCCTGCATCACGGGTCCAGGCGCTGAGCGCCAGTAGCGGACTGCAAAGTTTGCTCGGCGGTATCGCTCGGTTGCCCGGCGTGCCTGCATGGACTGATCACCGTGCTGATCCAGTGCATGTTGGAGCTGAAGTTCCGCAACCCAACGGCTTCAGGGACCAGTACCAGCGCCGCCGCGGCGCCAGCTGGCGTGGCGCTGCGGCTGCTGCTATTTTGCTGACCAGGTGGCGCGCCCACAGGGACTCAAGGCCCTCCTCAGACACAATGGACAGCGCCTCACGCATGAGGGGGAGCCATGATCACCATGCCTGGTACGTGGGGTTGTGGTGCAGGTGAGGAGGGAGGGGGGAGAGGTTGCAAGGGTCAGAGAGCTGATGCGGCTGAGGCAAGCGGTGAGGTGCTCTTTGGAAAAAATGGAGTCGGTAGGGCGGGGCGCGGGGCTGGAATTGAGTGCGAGGCAAGAGGTAAACAATGCTGGCTGAGGCCGTTTCTCTTTTTTCTTTTCGGTCATTTTGGCCTCTGCCTCTTGGCTTTGCATCTGTGGCGTGGGCGTCGCGGCCCGCCCCGCTGCGACCAGCGAACAAGTTCGCAAGTCTCGCCCCTCTCATAAAGGAAGGGGTTTGAAAGTGTTTACTCGGCGGCGATGCCGCCTACCGGCGCAGTTTGGTGGTGGTGTAAACGACAACGCCGATGAGTGCGCGGTGCGACGCGACCGCTGACCTGCTGCAGCGCTCGACGACCGCACATCATCATCGGAAGCCCTGAGGTCCCAACACGTGCGCAGCGCAAGTACGCAGCTCGGCCTCTCAGGCGCAAGGGGTTCCCTCCTTCGACGGCAGGGCACAGCCGCGTCCCAAAACACAAGGACGCCTCATGCCCGCCGCCCGCGACCCACGTAATCGCCGATGAGGTTCATGTCCAGGTTGCGGTGGCCGGCTTGGTCTTGCGCCGTTGAGCTTGTCCAGCAGCGCGCCAGACGGCAATATGGCTCGCCGCCCGGCGGAGCCGGAGGCATCTTCCTTTGAGCCAGAAGCGGTTGGAACGCGGCAAAACAGGTGCGCTCATAGGCGGCGCGGCTGTGCTGGCGCGCTCGACTTTCAGATGCGGGGCGAGCGGGAAGATATGCGTCTCGCCGCGACGTGCGGTGGCCAGCTTGCTCATCAATTCGGCTGACTGTCGGCAGCGGAGCAAGGCGAGGCTACGATCATCACGTTCGCCCGCGAACCATCGGTTCAGCGCGGCCGCCAAGAGCGAATTGTCAGAGGCTGCCTCGAACAGAGTAAGCGACGAGCGGAGTTGATGCTGTCGACTTCTCCAAACACCGCCACCGGGTCACTGCCGGTAAGATCCTGCAACGCCTCGACGCATTCGAGACCCTCTAATGAAACCTGCAAGCAGAACCGGGAGGACATGAAGCGTCAAGGGCCTGGGCCAGCGGACACGCTGCCGGACAGGTGATTTAAGCCCATTGGGCCCCTTTTCCGTCGGCCCGTCACCGCCCCTGAGCCCGCCCACCTTGTCGAAGAAGAAGGGCACGCCCCCGAGGCTGCACACCGTGTCCACCAGCAGCAGCGTGCCCGTGCGCTGCACACGTCGCCCAGGCCCGCCAGGCTCTGGTGCACGCCCGTCGAAGACTCACCCTGGGGCAAGGCGGGCCGATAGGCGGCAGCAGGGTCGGCGCCGGCCGTCTTGCCCACCCAACAGCTGCGGTCCAAAGCCCGACAGTCGCAGGCATGATTTCAGCCGCAAGGATCACGCTCGAACTGTGCCAATCTCACGGTCGCCGCTCGTACGCACGCTTTAGATAAGCTGTCCGCCCCGCCGGCGATTACGATATCCATCTTACCCTGTTCGATCAGTTTAGCGCCCATCATGATGGTATTGGCAGAGGAAGAGCAGGCGGTACTGATGGTTGTTGTCCAGCAACGTTGTCCAGCTCCTCCAGGCATGAAGGCATCGGCGGTTAATTCGGTAATACTGCCACTTTCATGATACCCTATATTTCTTGGATTGATCTTTTGGGTGTATTTTGTGTATTCCTGCTCCGTCAGGTCTGCGTGTGTGTGCGTGTTGTGTGTGAGGGTAGCAGCCGGGTTCCCGTCGGTTAGTTCGTCAGAAAGGGCGCGCGTCAGGCGACGCGGCGCACCCAGCGCTGTCGTGCGTCGATGTCGCGAAGGACATAACCGCGGCCCCCAGACCGTTGCTGGTTTTTCGCCGCCACAGGTGCCAGCGCGAGCTTCTTGCGCAGCTTGCAGATGAAGACGTCGAACTTAAGCTCAGGTTGGGCTCGACACCGCCGAAAGGTAGCAGGCAGGCGCTCACCGCCGTAGCGAACCGCCGGTCAGCGACGCGCGCCCCCAGATGCCCTGCAAGAAGATGGTTTGGGGGGCGCATACGCCGTGAGGGATGAATTTCATGGCGGCTTCGCATCGCGTTCGTCTGCTCATGCTCCAGCCTGCCGGACCACGTGCGCCGCAGCTGCCGTGTCTCCCGCACCCCGTTTCGCGCCCCATCTCGCGCTCCCTGCTGCCGCCCTTCAAAACAACCCCCACGAGCCGGCTTGGCGCATTGCGCCGCCTGCATTATGCGCGCCTTTTCACGACGATGATCTTCTTGACCCCGGCGACCAGGTCCATCGCGCCGCCCATGCCCTTGATCATCTTGCCCGGGATCATCCAGTTGGCGATGTCGCCATTTTCGCGCTGCCCATCGCCCCAGTCGCGCAGCACGGCGGTCATCCCATGCCCGGAACACGCGGATCATCGCGAAACTGTCCGACGAGCCCGCAGGATCGGCCGTGTTCCGGCCGCTCGCCTGCACCGTCGCCTGCCGGCCCCACGCGATGGCGTCAGCCCAAGAGGCAGGGACAGGCTGCGCCCCCGCGTCGCCGAGCCGCTGTGCTGCGCTCACCGGCGTGGCCAGTGCCTGACACCATGAGTGTGTACTTGCTGTCGGTCTGCAGGGTGTACCGCAGGCCCTCAGAGATCTCGTCTGCGTGAGGGTGCAGAGCGCGCCAGTGTGAATGCGAATGTGTGCGTGAGTGTGCATGCGTGTGGGCGTGTGAGCTCGCGTGCGGATGTGTGTTGCATGCGGTCACAAACCTACAAGTTCGTATGTGTGTGTCTGTGTCTGAGTCTGTGTCTGTTGCATGTGTACCTGGTAGCACAGGCGACAGTCCTCATCTGGGCTGCACCGTTGGCTTTGCTGCCAGGCTTTGCAGGCAGCTATTGACGACGGTCCAGCCAAAGCCTCTGCCATACCAGCCCAAGGCGCGCCATTGCCAGCCTCTCCATCAGGCAGGCTTGCAACATGAGTCGCATCTCGACGCCCGACCGCCCCAGGCCAGCCGCTCGCAGCGCCGCCGCGGCATGCGGCCGCCCTGTCGCAGTCAGCCCGGCCGACTGTCACCCCCGAGGCCCCATCACCCATGATCTTCAGGAACGGCGGGTGCATGTGACCCAGCAGGGGCAGTGACTGAGCCGCCAGGATCCGGGGGTCGGCGTTGGCGGGGCCGGGGCCCATCAGCAGCCGTTGCGGGACCTGCGGGGGTCCAATGAGTGCGGGGCGTGGCGTCAGCGGCCATCGCCGTGCTCCCACGATGCCCATGTCGGTGGCAGCCTGTTTGTCCCGGTGAATCTGCAGGCTCAGCAGGCTGCCACCGAGGCGCAGTGCGGTGAGCCAGGTGCGGCATGCAGCACAGTTCCGCGTTATGGTGTAGCATGCCGCTCGCCGGAACTCAGCTGAGGGCGCGGGTGCGCCTTGAAGGCATTTTGTTGGCGGGAATTGGCGACTGCCAGCCAGTGCAGCGGCTGGACGTGGCGGCACCAAGCAAGTGATGCTCCTGACCGTCTCCTTGCCTAGCGAAGCGGATTGCTTCGCTTCGCCGGCAATGACAACGGGCATTTGCTCGGGCAACGAATACGGCATATATTCATGCCGGAAACGGCCGGGTAGCTGCCCCCTCTGGCGCTTCGTCCCGGCTTGCGATAGGCTGGTGTTCCACAAACGGGCCGGCTCCTCGGCCCAATCGGGGGCGCATGTCAGTCAATCTGGAACAATGGATCAGCGACCATAAAAGACGAAGTCGAAGCGTCTGGCGCCACAGTGCGCAGTTTCTGTGCAACTGTGCAACCATTTCCCGAGGCACGGAGCTTGATGCATATGTGCTGCATCCTTGATTTTAATCACTTGTTACTTCGCATGGCATATGAACGCTCTCTGTGCTTTGGAAACCTACGGTAGTTCAACCAAGATATTGCACATGGTCGTCGGACACTGGTCGAACTGGAGCCGCCACTCCGGCTTTTCGGTATACATGTCATCTGCGCCGCCACACGCACCGAGCGCGAACATCGGGCCGAGCAGTGCGAGCGCAGAGATCGCCACAGGTCTTGCTCTCCTGGTCATTTGCCTTCCCCTGACTGGTTCGGTTGCGATGACCCTAGAAAGACCGGCACATCAAAGTCTTGATGGCATTCTCAAGAATTTCTATAACCGCGTTCGAGGGGGAAAGGCATGCTGGCACACCATGCCATGCATTCAGCGGCGACCGGCTGAGCCGCCGGCCCACACTCCTGCACCATGGTCTTGCCGAATTGCCGTGGCTGTGCAGCCCGGAATGAATCACGCGATGGGCCTGGTAGGTTTTGTGCCGGGCACATTCTTTCTCAGCCGCGAAGTTCTTGAAATCGCGCAGATATTGAGTGACCTCGCCATAAGTCTTCCGGATACGGTCATAGCTCCAGATGGTCGCTCGACCGGGGCCCCAGGCGCACGCCGATGGCCTTGCCGAGTGATGCGCATAGTATACCGGGCATTATAGAAGGAGCTGCCGAAGGGAAAGGACTCGGGGCGCCGAGTTGTCATCACCGTGGACACCGCACACGGCAGATGTGGAAGCAGCATGTGCTCAATGCGATTGGGGTGTCCGCGCCCGTACCCGCTCCACCGGTGCCCCTGATACATTGGGTGTCGACATGCAAATAATCTGTACCCAGCGTGATTTCTTTGAAGTACCCGTAGACCCCCCCTTTGCAACGTGTCCCAGCCCGTGCAGCTACGTACCAAGATCAAGGCAGATCGGCTTTTGAGCCGCGGGGTGTCCTCACGCTGGTCGCATAGTGCTCGTAATGGAAGCACACGAAAGCCACACGCTGATTTCCGAGGAGCTAGGCCTGCTCCTCGGTGCCCTGCGTGCTGGCGAGGCTGACTCGGCACGGTGTTGCGCAGAGCGACTCGGCTCGCGCTGCCTGACGTCGCGCATTGCCGACGTGGCATGTGACCACATCGGCATCGGAACGCCGGTCCTGTCTCACATCAGGCGGCGGTGAACGAGCTGGTGGCGCTGCCGGTCGATCGTCCAATCCGTTTCCGTATCTCGTCGTCGTCGGTGATGAACAGCTTCTACGTGCCCGCGCTCGCCGGCAGTTTGTGCCGTGCCCGGCATGCAGGCGCACGGCGCCGCCGCCGCGGCCGCGGCAGGCCGCGTCCTCGTGGCTGTTGCGCGGCAGCCGCCCGGCGCGGCCGGCAGCAGCGAGAGACGAGACGGCGTGATCGAGGAAAATCGGCCGCCCCTTGCTCATGGTGATGGCAGTCCTGGGGCTGCCGGAGCCAACATTGCTGAACAGCGAGCCAAGGTCAAGGCTTTCGAACCACGGGCGCCTTCTCGGTGGCGCTCGACCTTGGAGCGGCAGACTGCATGCAGCTCATCCTGCAGGCGCTCACACAGGCTGAGGACGACGGCGCGGACGCTGTCTTGCGCAGCGAGCTCGAGCGCCGGCCCCGCGCGGCCGCGGCCGTCGCCGCGCGCATGGTCGAGCACGCCTGCGGCCCCGCGGGCGGCGAGCCCCAGGTGGCGACGGCCTTCCGGCTCCTGTCGCTGATGGCGAGGGCCGGCACGGGCGCGCGGCACGCGGCGCTGGTGGAGGCACCGCAGGCGTGGGACGCTTCGCTCGGCTTGATCGGGCCCGACGCCGGACTGAGCGGCTGGAGGGCCACCTGGGCGCTGACCGCCCTCAACGGCCTGTTTGCCTGCCCGCTGGGGCGCTGCGCTGTCGCTGGCTGCCGCTGCCAGGCGGCCATGTCGTCGCTCATGCGGCGCGCCGTGACGCCGCTGCTGCGGCTCGCGGCTGGCCGCCGCGCAGGGGCGTGGGCGGCGAGCGGGCGATCGGCTGCAGCAGTTGGCGGCATAGGCGGTTTTCGCCGTTGCCCGGCGACGGGCTCAACGCGAAATCGCAAATCGCATGTTCGGCGCGCCAGGTTGCCGCGGCGGCGCTCGTCGCCGCCCTCGTTGTGCGGTGATGGCGGAGCGCATCACCGGGATCCAGAGGAGCGCCAGTGCTGCTTCCGCGCCATGTGTGCCGCCGCCCAGGCGATCGCCTTGGTCGGCGCCCACTCTGGCGGTCGGGGGGCCGAGTGGCGGGGCTCCGTCGGCCTGCTGGGTGGCCCGGCGCTGGCGAGGCTCGCGGGCGTCATAGATCTTTGGGAGTCTGAGGAGGTAGAGCGGCTGGCACTGGCGGAGGTCTAAATGCGGCGTCGACAGCGAAGCGGGATTGATGCGGCTGCTGGCCCCGATCTGAGCTGAGCTGAGCATCCCCCCATAGGGGGATGCCCGCCCGCGCCGGACCGAAATAAAGGTCGTTTGCAGAGTGACGGCAGCAGGAGCGGCGCCAGACGATGCAGGCACGGCAGCAGCGGACGCAGCGGCAGCAGAAGCAGCAGCAGCAGTCGGTACAGGAGCAGTCGCTACAGCAGCCCACGCAAGTGCAGCAGCCACAGCCGCAGCAGCAGCAGCAGCAGCAGCAGCAGCAGCTACCGCAGCAGCAGCAGCAGCAGCAGCTACCGCAGCAGCAGCAGCTACCGCAGCAGCAGCAGCAGCAGCAGCACCAGCAGCTACCGCAGCAGCAGCAGCAGCAGCAGCAGCAGCAGCAGCAGCAGCAGCAGCAGCAGCTACCGCAGCAGGCGGCGAGGCCCTCAACAGGAGATCAGGCTGGCGCTGGCGTGCGTCACACGCTGAAGCAAATTCCAGAGCACCTGCAGGCGTGCGCCAGCTGCGGAACGGCACGCGGCTGGAGGCGAAGCTGCGCGAGGTGCCCAGGCTACCGCGCGGCGGCGTACTGCGGCGCCGGTGCCGAAAGGTGCTGGGCGTCCCTCGGCCAGCCTGCAAGGCGGCGCAGCAGGCCAAACGAGGCTCGAACCGGGGCTTGTCACGTTAGTTCGACGACGCTGTTCGCGTTCGTCGATAGTGGTGACGCGATCGCCGCCGAGGCTCCGACAGCCATGCATGCTGACGGCAAGCACTGCCTTCAATGACCTGCGTACAAGCGTTACTGAGTCACATTACTTGGTACTTAGTGCCCTGTCCACCTCGGTTCGTGATTGGGAAATGTAATAAATGTCCCAGACAAATTACATTATCTGTTGGCGGCGATCTCTGAATGTACGCTGACAGATATTTTGAGCGTAGCAGGTCAAGCGTTGTCATTCCTTGCCCGGTAGCTGAGGAATGCAAGGTCGACTAGCCAGACCATGTGGAAGACCCTGGCCGACCGCGAGGAACAAAAGCTTTTAAGCGATTTTGCCTGCTCCTGGAGCGTTTGGAGCAAGAGCATGATGGAAATATCATTTTCTGCGGCCATAATATCAGGGAATTTGACCTGCCCTATATTTGCAGGCGATGCCTGGTTAATGGGCTCAGGCTGCCCGAAACATTACGCTTGTCAGGCCTTAAACCCTGGCAAGTCCCCCATACCAGAACCCACATGAACAGCAAATATTAAGCAACAATAGAAGCTGCGGTAAGGGTGTGCGCGATCGCGGACAAAGCGGCAGGAGGGTAGCAAGAAGCAACCCGCCCATCACACCCCCTCCCAAAACACTCTCCACAGGGGGCTGCTGCGCAAACTCGTTGCCCAGCGTCTGGTACTTGGGCCCGAAAAGCCGCACTGAAAAGCGGTTGATCGAAGGCGAGCCGGCAGGCCGTTGACTCGCGATGGGTGTCGAGGTTGTAGCGGACATGCTGTGCATAGCCGCCGGTCGTCGTGCTGGTGCCGCTGAAGCCAACGAGCGAAAGCACGGCGCGCTCGACCTTAACCTGGCTGCCCGCCTTGTTGCAGAAGGGGATGACCTTCGCCTGGTTCAGCTTCGACGCTATTTCTTCGGTCACGTTCGAACGGACCTTGGCATCGGTGCCGGTGATGTCTTCGAGCGAGATCAGCGACGACGAGGCCGAGATGCCGCACTTGCTGGCGACTTCGGCGTTGATGTTGATCGTTGCGGTTTCAGCAGCCGATGCAGCGCCGGCAGTCGCGGCGAAAACAATGGCCGTTGGCGGCGAGAATGATGTGTGTGGAAGCGAGGCAGTGGCTGGTGGGCTGTGCTGGCGGTTGACAGCCTGTGCCAACGTGGATAATGCATTGCTTGAGGTCACCGATGGTCAAGTGGCGGTTGCGCGCAACAGGCCACTTAGCGTCCCCTGCATGCACCACAACTGCCCAGGGTTGCAAAACGAAGTGCAGCAGCAGCACTGCAGCACACAACAAGCATGAGAGTTGTGCACGCACGCATGCACTTTGCAGAGCGTGGTGCCAGTGGGTCAGGGGGTTTTCTGAGGAGCTCTCACTGGTTTCGCGACCAGGGCCGCGCAGATGCATGCAGCCAGGGGCCGCGGCTAAATCGGCGCGCATTATTGTGCAGCAAGGTTGGCTCTAAGGGTTCGACGCGCTGTGGCAGGCCCTAGGCAGGCGGCGGCCCCGCATATGCCGACTGCGGCACACGGAGGCTCTTGTTGCATGGCGGTGAATTGACGTTATGGCGCAGCAGTTGCGGGGCGGTTATAGTGCGCATTCCAGTTTCGATATTCATGGTGGCTGCGCTTGAGCGGGACGCACGGTTTGTGGCGAACAGCACCAAGAGACGTTGTCATCATTTGCGCGGCAGCAACTTGGTATGCGGCGGCTGGGCCCCTCACCTGCGCACATGCCAGGAGGTTGGCAGCAGGTCCATGAGGGCGGTGCATGAGTCGACGCTCTGCAGAGGGCGTGGTGGAAGCCAAGCAGCCAAACCGCTGTTCGCCGAAACTGGAGAGACGGTTGGCGGCCTGACGCACTGCTGGCGAGCCGAGCAGCCCGTGTCGACACCGCAGCCCTGGAGCCTGCCCTCATCTCCTTCGCGGCCTCGTCGATGACCTCCTCGATCTGTTCGCGCAGCGACGGTTCCTTGTCGCCGCCGAACAACAGGGTCTTCAGCCCGGACAGCAGTCCGGGTCTACTACTGTCCTCTTCCGATCGGTTCGAAGATCCCTGGTCGTCGGGCATGTCATGCAACGGCATTTCCCTGTAATCCTTGATCGCGCAGGAGGCGACGCCCATTACCGGTTTTATTAACGGTAACATTAGGCGTACCTAAAGTACTGCCATTGGCGGTAAAGGTAGCTGTACAGCGCGCTGCCCAGCAAATCTTCGGGCTGGCGCCGGCGCTCTGCTGGGTCAGTGGGATGCAGGGGGCAAATTCGATCTGGTGATTGTCGGCGGCGGGACCGCCGGCTGGATGTGCGCCGCGGCGTGCGCGGCGAAGCTCGATCCTGCGCGTTTTCGTGTGCGCCTCGTCGAATCCGAAGAGATCGGGACTGTCGGCGTCGGCGAAGCGACGCTGCCGCAGATGAAGGGACTTCCTCGACTTTCAGGACGATTGGTCGACTTCTGAACAGGTAGCGTCAAACCGCGCGGCACACAGCAGACTGAGGTTCTGGCATGGTGAGATCGACCCTGCCGGATAGGGGCTGCCTCACCTTGCAATCAGCCCCATTGTGCACAGTGCGGGCCTTGCCTGGGCCGCCGCATCTGCGCTGCCGTCACAGGCGCTCGGGACGCTGCTGTCCCTCCAGCGCATCTCCACCTGCGTCGCTTCGGCCCGGCATCCATCCCCGCTGCGGATCGTGGCCTGCACGTGCACCACATCGTCACGGCCCACGCGCGTGCGGTCCAACCGCAGGCCGGAGTACGCGAACGTGGTCTAACGACACCCAGTGTCCGAAGGACGTACGGAGCGCACTACGGATGCGTGTGCGGCCGCGAGTTCCTGCTGCGAGCCCGCTGGACGGGGTTGGCCCGAGGGCACCTTCTTGCGGGCGATGCGGCGGCGGCGGCCTCCTTGTCCTGGTCTTGTGATCTGGCGGCGTCCTTGGCGATGCGCGGCCTGCTTGGCGGCCTCGATCCTTGACCGGATCCCCCGCGACGTAGGCATCCCTGGGGAGGAGAAGGTAGGCGTTGTTGATGTGTATGCGTGTGGGGCGGCCGCG
>NNCB01000929.1:0-13198 GCA_002317545.1 Scenedesmus quadricauda | reverse complement strand
CAACCCGCCCCACGGTATGTGAGGAGTGCCCCAACGTGAAGCTGGAGCGCGAGCGCGAGCCATTAACGTGGCCGTGGAGCCCGGCATGGCGGAGGGCCACGAGATCGGTTTTTTGAGGAGGGGGAGCCCAAGGTCGACGGCGAGCCGGGGGACCTCAAGTTCAGGGTGCGCACGGTGCCCCACGACACCTTCAGCCGCAGCGGCAACGACCTCATGATGAACGCCACCATCAGCCTGCTGGACGCCCTCGTGGGCTTCAGCCGGGAGGTGAAGCATCTGGACGGCCACAAAGTGGTGCTGGCCAGCGCGGGCGTGACGCGGCCGGGCGACGTGCAGCGCGTGGCGGGGGAGGGCATGCCGCAGTACCAGCACCCGGAGCGGCGGGGGGACCTGTTTGTGACGTACGCGGTGGACTTCCCGCCGGCGCTCAGCGAAGAGCAGAAGGCGCTCGCGCGGCAGCTGCTCGGCGGCGGCGGCGGCGGCGGGGGTGCGCTGGCCGCGGCGGAGTGCCCGGCGGGCTCGGTGGGCCTGTGACCTTGTAACGCAGCGCCGATGTTCACGACGACGCCACCTTGAATGAGTCTAGCCTGGATATTCTGTTGACCCCTCGGCCCACGCGTGTGCGGGTTGATTTCAACTATTGGGTTTCAGGAGCTACGACGCATCGCCTTGGCTACTGGGCCCCCTTGCGGGCTGCTCGTGCACATCACGACCGTGTGGCATGTGCGTGCAGTGCGCAAAGTATCTCCTCCTGGCGGTACAACAGCCCGGATTGGCGAACGCAGTAGCCCACCACGCAGTCCTGCAAGACACCCATCCCACTGAATTGCCGCCTGCAACTGCAATCCCACTCAACTCCATCAAGGCGCAGGCGGCGGTATGGCCCGTCGGATGAAGAACAGAGCCAGCAGGCGTCGCTTGTGTGGAACCGCTGACAAACTACGCGGCTAGCCACGGCCTTGTGTGTGCCTTGTCTGCATATGCTGTTTACACCGGATGCTCCTTATCAGCAACACCAGGTCAATCTGTGAAATGTGAAGCAACAGCAACAATGCATGCGCAGCAGAGCTGAAACATGGCTGTGTGGACTGCCAGCGGTGTAAATGAGCGGTTACGTATTCTGTCTGTCATTTTTTAACAGGCCCCTCGAGCACGCCGGCTGGTTTGCAAGGGCACAGCCGGAGGTTTGGACCAATTTGATGCGCCTCATCCTCGATGGCGCCGCATCTCGAGGCGGCCGATGCCGACGCGGAGGCATCAGCCGCAAGGCGCGCAGGCCCAAGGCTGCAAGCTGCCTCTTGGCTGAACGCAAACTGCAGATGGCCAAAAAGGGTTCAAATACAGACGGCGTGACGTGGCTCCGACACGGAGCGTTTGCATCAAAAAAACCATAGAAGCGGACATCTGCCGACATGGGGGCAAACAAACTATCCTGGGCGTTGCGACAGTGGCAGCGCCGCAGCTGAGCTGTGCGGGGTGACGACCGGGATCATCGTCCCCAACCTCAACGAACATGCAGCGCCGCGACCCGAAACGATCACCGGCGTGTCGGGATGGATTGCTTTCAAACGGCGGACGATTTCGGCATTCGGCGCAATCACCCAGCGTTCGAATTGCGCCGCGCTGAGTATGCGCACATGCACACAGCTCTCTCTCCCTGATCTCTGGCGCCAAAATCGCTCTGCAAAGCCCATGCAGCGCTTTCGCTACATGTGCGGGCGGTGCGGGCGGTGGGGCCACTCCAGCGAAGCCGCCGCCGGCTCAAGCCCTTGCTACGAACGAATATCGGCGGCTTGTGGATTTTTCGGTCGTGCGCACAGCTGGAGAGGCCTTTGACCAGGGACCTCTGTTTGCTTGCCGATCTTCGTGCGGCCTGCCTACTACTACAGCAACTGTGCTGTGCTTTCTGATGCGTGCAGGGTGGCGCTCGCATCTGTTGGCGCTCACGCTCGTGACGGGGGAACCGCACTGTCCTGCCCGAGTGCGGGCGCGGACGGGCGCGCGTATAGGCGCGCAACAATGCGGTGGCGGCTATTTTGCGAATCATTCTCAACTCCTGTTCGCACGGGCCGCTAAGAGACAAAAAGCGCAATAAGCCGGGTAGCAGCGACCAGCATAACGTCCTGGATGGACCACCCGAGCGCCAACCGTGTATGTGCCGCTCGTGTGCTGCTGCCTGTAAGCGCAGGGGTGCAGGGCGGAAATGAGCTGGTCACTTGTTCCAAGCGCCTCTCAACGGCGTGCCAAACTCTCAAAGGCATGCCAAACTCTCAACTGCCCGCCCCTGCTGGCCAAGCCGGCTTCTGAGCCGCCAGGAGCTGCCCGTCCTGGCTCGGGCGTGCGATCAGGTGATGGTAGTGCCAGCATCGCACAGAAGCTCTGCGATTTCGGCGGCGTGCTCGCCATTGGCACGCATCGGCACAGCGCGGAGCGCATGGCACACCACCGTGACGCGGGCATGGCGGAATAGTGCGCGTGCAACCTGCCTGCTTTCGCTGGCACAATTCTCGCGGCAGTGCTAGTGTACAGACAAGCAGAGCGGTGCAGGGGATGGGGTAGTAAACCATGCTGGGAATCCCATTGTCTGCCAGTGCCGTTTTTGAATCGGATCGCGCCAGCCTGTATTGAACGGCATGATCCGATGAATACGGTGATGGCGGGGGATTTCGGAAAAGGGTAGTTTCGAAAACGGCCGCGCAGGCGGCGGCCAGATGGGGTGCAGATGGCGTCCGGCGCACAAGCCAATGCGGATTGCTCAAGACAATGACATTTAACGTGTCAAGGCATGGGCACCTGTGCAATCACATGAGAAAACTGAGCAGGTCAACGCCAGCTTTTATGCACGGCAACCCTGTGCTTCCGAGTCAAGAAGTGGACTTGGCAGCTCGTAAATCAAGAGACACGCAGCTTCCCCAGCGCGTTCGGCACTGCACTGAGAGCGTGTCCAGTGGTTTCGCCTGTGCGAACTTGGCCGCCAATGGCTGGACAGAAGTCGATATGTTTGTTGCCCGGCACATCTGCGGCCGCGGTCATTCTGCAGCTGGACCCCGGCGAAAGGTGGCGAGGTCGCAGTGGTCAGGGGTGCCAAGTGCGCCCGTGACCTCCGGTGGCATCGACAATCTTATTGCTTGGCGACAGCCCCCCATGCTGTGGCAAACTAGTGGGGGATTGGGTAGTGGGATCATCGTCACTCGAGTGCAGGCGAGTGCCACCACTACCACAGGTGCAAGCCGCCAAACAGGGACGTCGCGGGCGGCGCCGCCGCTGCAGCCGCGGCCGCCGCAGCCAGCGGGCCTGCGGCGCCGCCGAGCGGCCAGTCGCGGTCGCCCACGGGAGGCAGCCTCGGAAGCCCCCGAGTCCGGTGAGGGCGCTGACGCGGTCCGATGATCTCGTCGCGGCGAGTTGGGGCGCGTCTGTAACCTTGAGAGGCTCGCCGTCGCGGCCAGAGCAGCGGCGTCCGCGCGGCTGCAGCGGCGGCGTTGATGGCAGCGCAGGGGTCCTGGGGGATCGCGCAGGTGTGCGGGCATTGCCCAGGTCGACAACGCAGCCCCCTGCTGCACGCTGCGGACGGGGCAGCGGCCAAGGATGTGTGCCGGGCTCCTCAGCACACTGCGATGCGGCCGCCGACGGCACCGGCCACAGCAGTCGCTTCGACGGAGCCACGCGAAGAGGCCTGGACGAGGCGGCGTCGATGGGCGCGGCCCTAGGTTGGAGGTGTGGGCAGGAGCGACACGCCATGCTGCTGACTGTAGGGGCAATGGCGGCGGCGGCGTCTGATGCGGGGCACGCGGGCGCTGCGGAGGCAGCAGCAGGCGGCATCACCAGCTGCCGCAGTGCCGCAATGTCGCACAGGGCGGCCCCCACAGACAGCAGTCGCGGCAGCGCCGCCGACTGAGCCCCTGGACTGCGCTGGGCAGATTGCCGCGCCACTGCTGGCGAGTCCGGCGCCTCGCACGAATCGCCGGCTTCCACTGGCCCGTTGCCGTTGCCTGTGCACCTGTTGGTGGCCCGCGATGGCGGCAGCAGGACCATCCCGGTCTGGGCCGCGGCCTCCTGGACTGCCCGCCAGATGGCGCCGCGCTCCTGGATGGCGCGCTGCATGTCCCCTTCCTGGCCCTGGTGCCGAACTCCGCACACGTCAGCATCCATGCTCGGCTGCTGCTGCTGCTGCTGCTGCTGCTGCTGCTGCTGCTGCTGCTGCTGTTGCTGCTGTTGCTGCTGCTGCTGCTTCTCCTGCTGCTGCCGCAGCAGCTGCTGGCTCTGCTCATTAGCAACGTGCGCGCCGCCGCCCTGCACTGTGCTGTCGCTTGCCTGCTGCAGCTGGGCGTGCGAGCCCCAGGTTGCAGCGCCACATGCACTGGCAGCGGTGAGGCAACAGTGGCTGGCGCAGGGCAGGGCTGCCGCAGCTCGTCCTCGCGGTGGGCGAAGAAGATATGCTGCGGAGCTGTTCGGCTGCGGACGCCATTTACATCGGGATGCAGGCAGGTGGGGGGGGGATGCAGAGGGTTTGCGAGTTTGTTGTCGATTGATTCAGGAAGAAGAGGGCCCGCGGACTCTGCTTTGCTGAGGAGGTTCGCCTGGCCGAATCCCATGCCGCAGCAGGTTGGCGGTCTGCCGCCGGACAGGCCGCTGCCTGCATCACAGCCTTGCAACGCAGTCTCCGAGACAGCAACCGGCTCAGTGGTGGTTATCACCGCCCGTCGTCCCCTGCTCCGAACCCCGCTTTGGTGCGGAATTTCGTACGTGGATGCAAGTGGATCTCAAACACGCTGTGACGATGCCCAGGGGCACTGCTCCCCGCGCGGGCAACGGCCGCGGCGGCGCACGTCTGGGCAGCAGGCGGTCTGGTACGGGTGCGTGGCCGGGGAGCGGCGGCGCGACCTTCTCGTCGTGGGTGTGCCCAGGGGCATGTGGCCCGGTAGGCCGTGGGTGTGGTACCAATTGTATGTCAGGCGGAGAATGTGCGATGGTAGAGCGAGGGGGGGGGCGACCCCCTTTGGCCACACCGCCCGCTGCAAGTTGCGCGGGCAGGCGCTGGCCGGAATCACGCCCCCTATTGCCGATTGCTGCCTACATCAACACAATCCCTTCGTGCCGACCAGCACCAGCGCTCGTCTAGCAGCTGCATCAGCATCTGCGTCAGCACTGGCTCCGGCACCAGCACCAGCGCCAGCGATCAAGACTCTGATACTCATCCTAAGCCTCTCGTATGTCGACCAAGCACCTCTGCCCAGACCACCAGTCGTGCTCCAGGTCGGCATAGGGGCAGTCCACCACCTTCCAGGAGAACATGATGTCTCCGCACTGCTGCCCTCCAGCACGCTGCCCCCCTCGCCGACCTCTGCCGCACCGTCTTGGTCACAGTCAGAACCGACGACGCCGATCGCGACGCGACCTCCGAGACGCTCGCCGCGCCGCTGCAGCTGCCGCGGCGGCTGCCGGCCGGGCTGCACGCCGGGGTGCTGCATGTGGAGGGGCTGCCGCAGAACCCGCTGCTGCTGGCAGAGCAGCTGGTGCCCGGCCTGCCGTCTGCGCTGCACGCGCCGCGACGGCCGGCCGAGCCGCACTCGGCGAGCCGCGCGGCGGCGGCTACAACTGGATCTTCCAAGCGTGGGCCATCGCTGCTGCTGCCGGGAGTGCCCCCGCAGCCGGAGGCGAAGCTTGACCCGCGGCTTGCCGCCTTGCTGGGGCTGCCGCGCGCAGAGGGGGCTGCGGGGGCGCCGCAGACCGGTCAGAGGGCTGAAAGCCGTTGAACTACGACGTGATCGCCGGAGTTTGTAGTGAATGGTACCCTGGCCGAAGTCGTACAGGCTTTGGTTGGGTGCTACCAGCGAGTAAGTCGAGGCTACGTTGATGATGTTGCCGTGGCCCTGCCGCAGCATCTGCTTGCATACGTTGCGTGATGCACGCTGCTAGCTGGGTGCAATCGATTGCCTTCCTGATACGGCGACGCAGCGGGGGGCCACAAGCGGGTCGTTATGCCTCCCAACGGCCTGATCGTCCCTGTTGTAATATAGCGGCGACGCGCGGGTGACCTTGCCCTCGATGTAATAATCGCGATATTTGCTGATGATCGATTCAGGCTGGTATTGCCCTGGCCTTGTGGGCACATGTGGCTTTCTCTCCGCCAACGAGATGCGCGCGGTCGAACGCCGCGCCAATCATTTCCGGATGGAAGCCAAGAATGCGCAGCTTCGCGCGCTGCATTACCAGGTCAATCCGCACTTCCTGTTCAACACGCTCAATTCGCTGTCGACGCTGGTCCTCAAGGGGTCGAAGAGCGAAGCCGAGACGATGATCATGAACCTCTCCTCTTTCCTCCGCTCCAGCCTCGCGGTCGATCCCGAACAGCTTGTCATCGGCGCGTTGCCCTGCCCGCCGCCGCACCAGCCCGTCCGAAATGCGCCGCGTGCGGCTCCAAAACCGGTACGGCCTTTCGCGGATGCCGCTCGCCTCGGTCAACCAGATGGAAAAAATCGCCTTCGCAGGTCGACGATCCGAACTGGCGCACGACCATGATATCACTATCACGCGCGAGCCCCGAAGCTACTACCTTGCCTGCGCTGTCCGGTGCCTTCATTTCCTTTACACAACCTCATGCTTGCCTGAGCGTGGTCGATTACCGGGACATCATCCGGAGCCGCTGCAACAGCATACTCCCCCGTCCAGCCTGCAGTCTCAGCAGCTTCAGCGTCGCTGTAGTTGCTTCTTCACCCCATCCATAGCTTTTGTGATACTCGATCCCCCACCTTTCGGCGCGGGCAGAATCATCAAAAGCATTATAAGTACCGGAGCTGGCAACCAGGACCGCATAATCCCCGGTATTGGGTATAAAAGCAGGTCTTTGAACTTCAGGTCATAAAAAATACCTTTATCTACCTTTGTTTGCTTGGTCTTCGCGTCGATGCCTATCAGGTGCACGCACGGGCTTTCGTGGGCCCTCTTGCCCAAGCAGTTCCGCCAGGCCCAGAACGAAATCCTGCATTGCGGTTTGTCGCCCCGTGTGCTGCACCAGCAACTGCCAGCCGCAGCACGACGTGTTAGCACCGGCAAAGTCGCTGACGCAGCGATTCTTTCAGCGTGCGCGATGGCCTGCCTCCCAAATCGCGCTTCGGGCTCTGATCGGCGGCTGCCGACCGGTCACCAAGGTCCGAAGTTGCTCCAGGTTATCGCAATTGCGGGCAACTATGAACCGGGCCGCGCCGTTGCAGCAAGGCGGGCGGGAATGATGATGGAGTGCGAGATGACGAACAGCAGCAAAGACCGCGACGCCACCCATATTCTTGCAGCCGATCACGCTGTGTCGAAGCTCGTTCCGACGCTTACCTGCGTCTTTCGGTTGTCTGTCGAACAGACTGCAACTCAATCAAGTCACGAAGCAAGCACGTATCACCTGGAACCGGGGGCAGTGCAGCTCCGCAGGCCGGAGCCGAGCAGCACCTGCACAACGCAGCAGCGGCGGCAGGCAGCTGCGGCGGCCCAGCGACCCCACGCGCCTCGCTGCCCCGGCGCAGCATGCACAGCAAGCCCGGCGGCCGAGGCGGCGGCGGCGGCTGCCGCGGCCCGACCGCGGGCGCGGTCAGTCAGTGCCGTCAGCGATGTCAAGCGCCAAGTCATCCGGGAGGCGCGCAACCTGAACAGCCCAGAAGGTGAATAAGTTCCGCCGCCCGTCAAGGCCTGGGGCGGACGGGCGGCTGGCGGCGCCGGGCCTGGGGACGGCCTGGATGACTTGGTCGCGGCGGACCCCTTGCAACCTCAGCCACGGCGGCGGCGGCAGCGACGGCAGCGGCGGCAGCAGTGGGGGCGAGGAGGAGGGCGAGGGGGGAGCGCCTCGGCAGCAGCGGCAGAAGCAGCGATGGCTGCCGCCGCCACCCACAGAGGTGGGTTGCGCCCGCGCGCGTTGTTGGTGTGGGTGTGGAGGGTGTGCGGGCGGCAGTGGCCGTGGCCCTGCGAGCTGCATGTGCAGACTGACGATTGGGGTCGGGGACGCGGCGCACGTCCGCTCCCCCACCCCAAAGCCGACATACCGCCACCTTCGCAGCTCTGCCCACACCAACCCCTGGCCGCCTTGACCGCATCGAACGCGCTTTGCAGCCGCGCGTCGCCGTCGCCTTTTGCCCATCGCCCATCAGCCTTCGCCGCTCATACGCTCACCATCACGAACCCACACACGCTCACACACCCCGTCTGCCTGTTCCTCATCAAATGCGTACAGCCGGCAACTGTCGCTGACGTCCGCGGCCAGCAGGGCAATCGCAGCGGGGTCCTCGGCGGGGGCAGCGGTGATGACGACGGGGTGAGGCGGAGGGGCAGCGCATATTGGCGCGCACCGAGGAACGCGGCAGCGGCCATGTCGCCACCATCCGATGAAGCGGCTGGCGGCGAAACGGCGCGCCCGGTATGGAGGTGGAGCAGAAGGCAAAGGCGGAGGTGCAAGCCGGTGCGCTGCTGCGGCTCATTGGGCATGTGAAACGCATCGCTCGCGATTTTGCGCGGATTTGGACGCCTATCCGGTAAGGCAATCAGTGCGACCGGATGCCCGGTTTGTCAGGGCGGCCTGCTCATCAACCTGCGAGTCGACTTGATGCACCCCGTGACCGTCAGCGCGATTGTCGCAGAACGGCGCCTAAGGCGCGCCGTGGCGGAGGGAGGAGCTGGAGCAAAGGAGGTGAGGGGCCTGGGCTGGGGTTGACTTGATTTGGGTGGGGGGGGATTGGTTTGGCAAGGCCAGCTGCAGGGGTTGTTGGCAGGTCAGGGACGAGGGTCGCTGCTATGGGCGTGGATGTGCCGTGAGCAGTTTTGTGACATCACCGGTCAGAGCACGCCATCGGCTTGGAGTTCGCGTCTCTCATTTCGGGCGTGCGACCCGCGTCTCGGCGACGCGGGCAAGCGTCGGTGCCGGGCAGAGGCAGCGGACATGCTGACCACCAGCCAGCCAGGCACCAACTTCGGCTGGTCGCTTCCGCGAAGGCACCCAGACCTTCTCGGGCACCCCGCCTGCCGGCCTCACCAACCCCGTGCTCGAATATCTGCACGCCGTGCTCGCACGCATCGCTCTTGAACGTACCATCCTACACCACCAGAGACCACCTGCCAGACGCTTTACGAATAGCTCATCCCAACAACCCTTTGCCCCATGCGCAGCGCCAGCGCAAGGCGTCCAAGGCCAGTCTTCGCCAAGACGCGCCACGGTCAGCCCAAGATGCGGCAGCGCAGCGGGGCATCTTGGACGCCCTCGCAGGCGGAGGCCAACCGCCGGGACGCGGATAAGCTGACCGCACCCGCGCAGCGGCGACATCTTCCTGGGCGTGCCGTTCAACATCGCCAGCTACGCACTGCTCACGCACATGGTGGCGCAGGCGACCGGGCTGGACGTGGGCGACTTCGTGCACACGCTGGGCGACGCGCACTTGTACTCCAACCAGCGGCAGGCGCCAGTTGAGGCGAGAGCCGCCAGCGTCTGGGAACGCTCGACGTGCTGATGGACTCATGGTTGTGCCCGCGAGGGCGCGTCCCAGGCGCCGGGTTGAACCGCTGACTACCACGACGCACTCACGCCTTCTCTGCACATCGGGTCGCCAGCATTCAACGGGATTTACGGGGTATGCGCTTGCGCGCCGCCCATGCGTGGTATTTCCTTCGGCAGCGCGTATCAAGGGCTCGTCCGCAAAAGTGACCATCCCTGCCAGCGGCCGTGCGCCATGCCTGATCGTGTGCACGTTCGCAAAGTACCTCCCCTCCCTACTGGTAACAGGAGTACCTCCCCTGCAACCCTGCCAGTCGGACACCCCCCGCAGCTTGAGCAGCCCTTGCAGCCCTGGGGTGCAGGTCGAGGGGTGATGTCACTACGATCGGCGCTCCAGCCCCCTGCCGCCACCTAAGGCCAACCTGCAGCGTCTGCACTTCTTACGAAAATGCGAGCTGTACCGCCGTGCCCGACGTTCCCTGTGCTGGAAAGCTGGGCGTGCAGCTTCTGGGCCAGCAAGGCGCGCGAATATCTGGGCGCCGACAATGCCGACGTCAAAACGCTGCTCGGCCGGAGGCCCCGAAGGGCAGGGCCAATGGGCTTGTCGAGCGGCGAAGCTGGCCGACCCCGCGTATGGGCGCAAGGCACTGCTCAAGGCGCTGGTGCCGCAACGGGCCAGTTCATCACCAATTTCCCGGGCCTTCGAAAGGGCGGGCGGCCTGCGGGTTCAGCCGCCCGCAGCTCCGCGCACAGGTGGTCACGATCGCGTTGAGCATCTGTCCCCCTCCGGCGAGGGAAGGCCGCCGACGTCGCCCGCGGCGACCTCGCTGTTCTGCGCACTGATCGCCGAGATCACGTCGCTCGGCATCAGCGACATCGCGGCGAGCCCTGCGGATTGAGCAGATCGCTCAGCGTGCGGGGCGCCGAAGATGCATTGACTGCAGCTTCGAGCGCGCAGCGCGGGTCCGAGTGGGTGCAGCGCGTGATGTTGCGGAGCACAATCTGGTCCAGCGAGCGATTCATCTGTTTGACAATGCAAGCTGCTCGGCACAGTGTTGCGCCGGCGCCGTCTGGCGCGTCGAGCAGCGAGAGCGGGTCTGCCAGGATCTGGGATGGTTTGCGCGGTGCACGGCGGGGTGCTGAGCACCGCCCTGATGAGTCGCGGGCGTGGCGTCAGCGGGGCCACGGCCTCTGTCCTTATGGATAGAAAGCTAGAAGGAAACAGAAAGATAGATAATAGATAATTTATAGATAGATAGATAGACAAGTTACTCATAGCCTCATCTCAACACTGCAAGCGTACCTGTAGGGAATTCAAAGTTTGTGGCAGCTCTGTGCTCCTGAGTCGCCCAGTGCGGGTGGATCCACCCGCATCTCAACCAGACTGTTAGAATTGCCCTGGCTGCCAGCCACACCAAACGGAACCAGGACCCAGACCTGGCCGTGGCATCCATCCAGCAGAACACTTGGACCCTGTCGCATGTCTCTGACCTGAATCAATTTCTCTGACCTGATTCACAAGGCGGCCATTCGACAAAACAATAAAGCAAAAAAACGATATCGTCCCAGTGGTTGAAGGCGTCCTTGATGATCGCCGCGCTTTCCGGGTCCCATTTGTTCATGGCGTCCATGGTCTGGTCGGAGAACACGACCCCCCAGCCAAACAAGGGCCGGGTAGTCGCCGCCGGGTAGACGACAGGGTGCTTTTCCAGGAACGCGCGCGCCGCGGCTTCCGCCGCCGTAGCCAGGCCGATCACCTCGACATGCTCGCGCATCACATCGAGCGCGGAAAGTTCCGGCATCTCCTTCAGGCACGGGGAGCACCACGTGGCCCAGAAATTGACCACCACCCACTTGCCGCGCCGATCCGCCAGGTCGTACTCGTCGCCATCGATGGTCGCGATGCGCAGCGTCGGCACCTCGGGCCGGCCTTCCACGCCCGGGTCCGGGGCGCCTCCCCCTGTCCACGCCGCTCGCGCAGGCCTCCGCCATGGTGCCTCCGCGCGCATCGTGGCCGCACTGACCCGGCCGGTGTCAGCATCGGATCCGCCGCGTTCCCTCCTCGACACCGGCATCATCCGCTCGTCGCATCCCGCCGCCGCATCCACGGATGTAACAGCGCCCCCGATGCCGTCGCAACCGCGCCGCCGATACGGGCCACGACTTGGGCGCGGCGAGCGCGGAGGCGCGCGCGGATGAGCGTTCGAATCGCAGCTGGCTGAGGCCCGACGCATCGAAACAAAACGAGCAGACCCGCACCAGCGCCCACAGGCCCACCACCGGCTGCAGGACCCTGAGACGCGTGCTGTGGCGGAGGCTTGGGCGCGGCCGAACGAAGCCGGGGAGTCGGCCGCTTGATTGACCGTCAAGAGACCTTACGTTTACGTCCACGTCAAGTAGAAATGCCGCTACGGCATGAAACTCTTTGCCGGCCCTGCATCATCCGCAAGCGTCATTGCGAGCGAAGCGAAGCAATCTCCAGCCTTCGTAGCTCCCGGACGATGGCTGGAGATTGCTTCGTCGCTGCGCTCCTCGCAATGACGATCAAGGCGGTGAACGCCGGTTCGTCGGTTGCCGCGATCGCGGGCGACCTCGCCGATTGCGAGACGATGTTCGCGGCGAAGTCGCTCGTAAACGCGCTCGGCGGTACCTTGCTCGAAGGGCGCCACCGGCGCGTCGATACCTCCAATCATGCGTCGGCACCAGACAAGCGCTGGCGTCTGAACTGCACATCTCTTGCCGTCAGCCTTGTTTAGCGGTGTCCTAATGAACAGCCACACACAACCCCTGCAAACAGCGTCAAGCACACGACGCCGGAAGGTCCCCGATCATATCGCCTCCGCCCTGGCTATCGCGCCGAAACGTCTCAAAAATGGCCGTGGGTGCCCCCGTGCCCGTGGCGCAATTGCGTCTGCACCACCGTGAACCCGGCTTGCCCTGCCCTTGCCACCGCTTGGTAAAGTTCCCGGTGGACGCCAGCAGCAGGAAGTTCTGGGGGTACATCGTGGTGGAGATCTCGAGGGCCAGGCCTTCGGGTGTGAGGGTGTGTGTGTGTGGGGGGGGGGGGGGAGGGGGACAAGGGGCGCAGTTCGAGGTCATATACAAAACACTGACCGAGGAACTCGGTTAATGTCACTGGACAGAGTCGCAAGCTCTGAAATTGGTCCCCAGCAAAGGGCCCTACACCTCGAGCACAGTTCTTGACGCCACTGGCTCGTGCTCTGGGCACAAACCGCCGTTCGTGATGCGCGCGGGGGCCCGAGCCAGGTGCACGGCCCGAATGCAGTCATATTTAGCCCACAGGCCGGCGCGCGGAAACTCTTGTCTTGGAGCTTTCGAACTGACAAATTCGGCACGCAGCAACCCGACACACATCTTATTTAAACAACCACTTATAGTGTTTCTCTAACCACTTCCAACTGCCTCGGGTCTGTCATACTCGCGCCCCAGGCGGCCCCCGACAACAAACGCCCCGCGGCGCCGATACCGTCCTGCGGGGGTGGGTGGAGAGGGGTGTCTATACGCGGTGGCGGGTATTCAGCAACTCGAACAGCTAGCGGCGGCGGAAGGCAGGGCGAAGGGCATTGAGGAATAGGTGGAGGTCGATGTTGCGGCGGCTGCGCGATTGCACATCCGCGTTCGAGTTCGCAACTGCGGGCGTGTCAAATTCATGATTCGTCCTGGTCGCTGAGATGGGGGGGATGCGTTATGCCCTTGCGATCCACTTGATCG
>NNCB01000928.1:0-13202 GCA_002317545.1 Scenedesmus quadricauda | reverse complement strand
TCTCTCTCTCTCTCTCTCTCTCTCTCTCTCTCTCTTGTGTGGCCCGAGGAGCAGGAGTCGTCTGGTGGCGCGCTCTCCCACATCGCGAACGCAACCCACCCGCACAGCCCCGAAGCGTCTCATCCGCCCAGGATACCCGCTGGGCGCCTTGCGAGCGCACCACCCTCTCAATTTCCCCGCCGCAACACGCCTCTTACCGATGGGCCCCCGAACCCAAACCCCCCGGTCGAAGCCCCGCGCCACTCAAGGAAGTTGGCGGGGTCCCGAAGCTCGTCCTCTCGCGCCCTTCGGCCCGCTCCTCTTCATCCAACTGGCATCGCTATTGAGCGCACAACATGTCTCGAAACTCCACGACAGCGCCATTCGGGTTGCTCGCAGAGGAAGCCGGTGAAGACGCAGGGGGCGCCTTGGGGGGACGCGCCGGCGATCGTGACCCGACGCCGCGGTGTCGGACGAAGGCCGCCGGGCGGGTTCGAGGCGGGCACGGTCGATACGACCAACCTCACCGTGCGGACGGGAACGATCACGGCCACCGATCCCGACGGCGATCCGCTGACCTTCTCGCTCGGCGTGCCGGGGACGGCGTTGTCGTCGGGCGGCCAGCCGATCGTCTGGGATACGACCAATCCGCCCAGTTGCTGGGGCTCGGCAACAAGCTGGGCGCGGCGAGTCCGCGAGATATTCGCGATACTCTCGTTCCGGTTGTCTACCACTGTCGATCGGCGATTTGCCATCGGTCACCTTGGCCCAGCTAGTCCTGCTACCGGATATAGCTTCAAGCCCCTGCCAATTGGTTAACCCGCCGGCATTAATCCGGAGCGATGCCGACCAGCTTGATCCGCGCGGTCGCGCCGCGCAGCAACGTCCAGACGTGACGTCCGCCGCAAAATGGGTATCGCTCTTTTGCGCCGAATCCAAACTGGAAGAGAATCTACCCGAAGACGCTACCTTCCTGTCGTTGGCGGGCAATACGATTTCCTACCTTGCAGCCGCTCGGCCGCTCGGTGCACCATCGTGAAGCGAGCGCTATTCCGCAAGGAGGGACTCTGAGCAACCGGCAGCCAACAGCCTGCTGGCGTGGTGCGAAGTAAACCGCAGGCATGCGATCAATCGCTCAGGATGCGTTGGATCTCCGCTTTCAAAGAATCCTTCATCACATCATCATCGGTATCGCTGCTACCTTCCAGTAAGTCACCCATGGCCACATCTTCCGCTTCGTGTACCGGGGCGTCTAATGAGGTATGGCGGCTATTGCTGCTGAAAATATTCGCGATTTCTGTTTCACTCATTTCCAGGATAGAAGCTAATTCTTCTGTACTTGGCTCCCGGATCATAAAACGGTTTAAAAAAACGAGACCATTCATCCAATACGATAACATACACAGAGACGAAGCTGCGCCAGGATGGTTATGGTAATTAAAATGAGTCAGGTAAAGCCGGGGTCTGTATCACAATACACGCTTGTCACTCAAAACCTCGTCCGTGCGCCGCTCCTCAGGTTGTGAAACCCACACACGTTCCCAGCCGCCCAGGAAGACCAGGAAACTTTTTTCACAGACCATGCCTCGCAGACATGATATCACTGCTTCGACTCAGACATCATCGAGACGCGGTAAAGTGCACGCGGGATCAAACGCGCGCTGGTCCGGTACCCCCGACATCGAGGACGTCGGGTTGATGGAAGACCGTGCGACGCTGCGCATCGCGTCGCAGGCTTTGGCGAACTGGTTGCTGCATGGTGTGTGTTCGGCGGAACAGGTCGACGCCGCGCTCGTGCGGATGGCAGCAAAGGTCGATGCGCAGAATGCGGGCGATCCGCTGTACGAACAGTTGACGCCCGAGGGGGTCGCCTATCAGGCGGCGCGGGCGCTGATCTTGGAGGGAGTGAGCCAGTCGTCGGGTTACACCGAACGCTGCCTGCACGGGGCTCTAGGCAACCGCATGACGCGCTTCCCTATGCTTTTGACGGCCACATTAGGCAGCCTGCGCAGCGATGCAGGTGCATGAAGCGCCCTCAACTGGTAGCAAGCAGCTCGTTCATAATTCGCGTGTCCGCACCTGAACTTGGACGTGCGGCAGGCCCATCGCGGTGCAGAGCATCGCGCGCAGGATGGACTTGTGGGTGATGACCAGGTGCACGTGGCCCTCCTGGGACAGCATGTCTGGTCATGTGTGTGTGTGTGCATGTGTGTGTGTGTTTATGAGAGATGTGTGTGCATGTGAAGGTGTATGTGTGTCAGGATGAGCTGCGTGTGCACGTGTGCACATGCTGGTGAGTGTGAGTGTGTGCGTCTACAAGCGCGTGTGTGTGCGTGTGTGCATGTGAATGTTGAGGCATACACGTCGGACCAACGAATGATGTCCGTGAGCAGCGCGAGGGACAACTGGCCGTGTTGTGTGCAAGCGGTTGCTTGGCTTTGCACGCAGTGCTCAGAGCAAGCGACGCGCAGGCGCCACACAGGCGCCCGAGTGGCGGGAGTGTCACCGCCCAAATCACCCAGCCGCGCCCGCGGCGCCGCCCCAGCCCTCACCTGCGCCAGAGCTCGATGACGTCTTACGCAATGCCCGCAACCTGGAGCGCCAGAAGTGGGACCGGCTCCTCTCGCCCAACCTGTTGCGCGGACGCAAGCTGAAGCCTTGCAGAGGCGCTACGGTGGATGAAGGCGACGTCTGATGCAACAGCGGCCGAGCAGTGAGACGCGAACGAGTGCGCAAGGGGCCCGGGCGGGGGTGCTACGGCCTGAGCGTCGGCAATTGTGGGGCGGGTCGCCGTGACAGGCACATCCCGCCGGCGTCACAAACGGCGGGCCTGTGGGCCAAGGTGGAGCGCTGTGCCTCCAGGGCCCCAGCCGCACCTGTAGACATCTGGGTGCTGCCGACATGATGTCATCGTTGCGCATGCCTTGGACCTGCGCGGGAGGCCAGGGCAGTGGGTCGCTGCACGCGCACGGCCGGCTGACCGAGGGGCGGCACGAGGCTGCCTGTTGTCGCAGGCATTCGTAAAGGCTTGGAGTGGCAGCGCGATCCTCACTGCGGTGCGAGGTCAAGGCTGCCTGTGTCAGGCTGCGCCCCTGCTGCCGGGCCCCCTGGGTAATGCGCCCGCTGTGTCGCCCACCCACCAACCCCCTCGGTACCCGCACACAATTGCTATGTGCACACACACACACACACACGCACACACGCACGCACATACACCTGCACACGCATGCGCTTGCATGTGCATGCAGTGCGCCACCTCGAAACCAAACAGGGATCCCCTGGCTTCCCGCGCATATTCCAGGTCGTACTCCCTCAGGCTATCCATGCAGACGGGGCCGTCCACACCAGCTCCGCCGTCTGCCGCGCCCGCGTGTGCGGGCTCGAGAGGCAGGTGCGCGTGCCACGTGTCGGGGCGTGGGGCGGCTCAGGGCGGGTGCGCAAAGCCGGGAGCTGTCACGGGCGCCGATCAGTGACCGCCTATTGCGCACAGGCATGGCCCGGGGTGCAGGCCGAGCGTGCAGGTCCCAGGGCTAGCTGCTGCTGCTGCTGCTGCCATTGCTGCTGCCCCTGCTGCTGCTGCTGCTGCTGCGCCATGTGCTATCGCTGCGCTGTTGCAGCTGCTGCTGCTGCGGTCAATGCTACTGCTGCGCCCGGTGCTGTTGCTACTGCTGCCGCTGCGGCTTCTGCTCACAGGCTGCACCCTGGCAGCCCATTTGCTCTTCTTCGACACCCCAGCGCCTTCCCAGCGCAGGTGCACCTGCCAACTGATGTCCTGCAACGCGTCGCGCGCACGCAGCGCCTGCTACCACCCCGGTGGGCGAGCTTACTCATCGGTGTTGGCCTGCACGCACGTGCGCAGGTATCATCCGACCAACGCGTGCGATCGTGTGAGGAAGAAGGGGGCCGGAAGGCAGGTCCGCCAGAAGAGACCCCGAGAGAGTCCCTGCAGCAACGCCGAGGCACTGCCAGCGCCGGCGCCCATGCCCTTGCCCCGCTGCCGCCGCGCTCTGCAGTCGGCTGTTGCACCATGCGCCGCCGCTGTGCGGCAGCGGCGCTTATGACAAGGGCGCGCGGGGGTGTCGCGTTATTCCTTTCCGTCTCTCTTTTTCGATCCCGACTTCGCGGCCGGTGTCGAGCCGCTGCCGATCGACACCGCGGACGGCGAGCCGGGCGAGGCGCGTTGGTGACAGGCGCTCGCGGGCGCTGCCACAGCATCGGGCCTGGCGCCGACCGCGGCGGCGGCGAGTCGATCCCGGCCCGCAGTGCGCCGCGCGGCGCGCGCCGCGCGGCCACACGTGCAGCCCCGCCGCGGCCGGCTTGCGCCCACGTCCTATGGGCGCAGCCGCACGGCTGGATGCGCGATGCATCCCGCTGAGCCGGGGGAAGCAAAACAGCGTACGCATCAGGGAACGATATTCACCAAACGGTCGGGGACCACAATCACCTTCTTCGGCGCGGCGCCGGCGAGCAGCTCGACCATGCGCGGACGCGCCAGGCGCCGCCCCTGCCCGTGCGCTTTCGCCGCCGTCGCTGCTGCTGCGGGAGCGTCATCAGTTCGCTGCAGGCGCGCCGCCGCGGCCAGCGTCAAGTCGTATCGCGGGCCGTCGCCGTTGCGGCCGGCGGTGCAGCGGCGCGGCGACAGCAGGACGTCCGGGAAATGGAAACACCGCCAATAGGGCACCCGTTGCGGTAGACGATGCGGTCAGCGCGACCGAAGACACGCCCTTCAGTTCGACAGTTCGGCTCGTGGCCAACGACACCGATGCCGACGGTGACACGCTGACCGTGGTTGCCGGAACCTTTGCGATGCTCGGGGCGGCAGCGTAACGCGGACTTTAGCAGGTGTACATGTCAACACATATTCATGGCCGGACATACTGTTCAAGCAACGAAATTGTGGCCTGGCGCGGGCACATTTGTGCCCATCTACTGGACCATCGCCGGGAACTGCTGGACTCATTGGATTCTTGATGCGGCGCGACTGGGCTCAAGCGCCCAAGCCGCACTCTCATGAACCTGGATCGCAGTCTAGAAAGCAGCTCAAGCAGCTGTAAACCTGGCCGAACGATCTCAACTCGTGACAGGAGCTTCCGCAGCAAGTCGACCCGTTGGACCAGGTCGCTGTGCTCGTGCTGGCAACGTCAGCGCCCTCCCACCATCGTGCACTGCGTCCCATACCCACCGACCCAAAAGGGTTACTATGCTTTTGCCTTTTTACTAGGACTTTTTGGCGCTATTTCCGTGCAAAAAAACACCAGGGACAACATGCCTACCAACAAGGCTGAATAGAAAAATCAATCAAAATCCTAGCGACCGCTTTTAGGGTACCTCCGTCCACGGTTGGAGGATTTAATTAAGTTGGGGCAATCTTTGGTAGCGAACCTCTTACAGCATCTATGGGCAAGGTACCTTGAAGCATGTAGTGACCATCGGCCAACAAGAAGGACGCCGCTTGCGACGCGGCCACCAGACGAAGGCATTGATCGTGCCGTTGCTGGGCCACACTTGCGTTGCGACCAGACTCGCGCCTTCGCAGCCCTGGCACCCTTCACTCCCGCTGCCGCCGGCCGCGGCTGCTTGGCGATCGACGCCCCGCCGCCGCGCGCGCGTACGACGTCGCTGCGCCGCTTGCCGAGCAGCGACGTGACCGCGCTGGCCTGCCATGTGGCTGCGCCACCACAGCCTGTGGGGAAGTGTTGGCGCATGTCGGGGTGACGGACCGTCGGAGAGGTCACCATCAGGGCTGCTGCATGAACAGGTCGAGCTGCCTTGCGATGACCAGGCCTGGTGCCCGGTCCCAGGCTGTCCCAGGCTGTCAGGCGCCCAATCCCAATGAACCACATCATCAACGTACAAAGCCGCACCCATGCGAGGTAGTTTGATCCCCCTGCTGCTGTGCATGGGGTCTGCTGGCGGGTATTCTCGGGTACTGGTGCGGCAGGCCAGTCCAGCAGGACGCCCGCCAGGTCCTTTCCGCCTTCATGCGCTTTCCGGCGGCGCTGGGGCTCAACTTTTTTTTCGGAATTCTCTGTTTCAACTTCTTCTGATTTCCAATTATTTACTTTGAAAGGTCCATTTTTCAATTCCGCAAGATCACGCGCTAACTTGCGCCTGCAAATACAGTAGAAGGCCATCAATCTTCCTTATTGATGATATCACACAGCGCCTCGATTTCTTCCTTGGTGATGGACGGCTCACATGTTGTCACAAGGTGAGCCGTCCGCAGCAGCGGCAGAAGGACCTACGGTCTGCTGTCACCAGGACATTGACAGACCGTTCTTTTAGTCATGCAATTGAGCCTTGATATAACCTTAAATGCGGTTGACATCAAGTCCAATTCATCGGCAAGCTTCAGGTTGCTGAACAGAATCTGCTCTGTTGCTTTGTATCTGATCAATCGCAATCATGCAGTAGACATCAGGATTTGTGATGTCCAAATTCAACAAAGGACTGTGTTCTCTGCTGCTTTTTATCGATGCAGTCGCGGGCACAGTCTTTTAGCGTTAGCCCGCTTACGGTGCGCGGTTTTGCCGAAAATATTATCAGTGTAAGCGTGGACAACTGGGATTGCGGACAAATCCAGGTCAGGACCGATAACGGTAAAATGGGGCTTCACGCCACACTGCTTACTCCCCTCAACACTCGTGCGGTTGCCCACCGACACCCTGAGGCCCTGACAAGACATCCCAATGTGCCCGCGCCCCACCGGCCTTGGCAGGCTCGGCGGGCGACGCGCTGCATGCCCGCAAATTGACTAGAGAAGCGCAGGCGGCTCGAAGGCGCCGCACACGCCCCCATCCCGCCAGGCTCCAACAAATGCTGCACCCCGGGCGCAGATCATTGACATCCGCAACGATGGGTTGTCGGCCTGACAGTGCACGCGGAGGAAAGCATGCATGCACATCAAGAGTAGTGCGCACGCGCCGCGGCGTCGCCAATGGCCCATGCCGGCCCGCCGTACCGCCGAGCCCGGCCGTCGGTGCTCAGCGCGCCGCCATGCAACTGTTGGGCGAGGGTCGGGGCGTCGGTCATCGTCATTCCTCGGTTACGGGTGGGCATAACTAAACAAGAAGAAGGGCAAGCAGATAAGGCATGTAGCGAAGCGGTGCGTCGGCGAGCGCGCGCCGGGCAATCGCCCGCCCGGTTGGAGCGAAATGGGCGAGCGCGCACGATGGGGTGCGTTAGCTTTCTACGCTGTATCTGAACGACGTTGTAGCGCAAACAGTAGGCTGCGACAAACTGGGCGGATCGCCCAAGATCGAGTTACAAATCCGGTCAGGTGTGTCGTTCGGACTACGGCGTCTATTACGGATACAGGCGCGGGCGTCAGCACCTGGCGTGTCAACCTGTTTTCGGCGGGGGGCGGTGAGCGCTTGCGCGGCCGGCGGTGGAAGTGCTTATGAGCGTCCCGAGCCAGTGCTGCCCGCTGTCCGAGCAAGACTGCCGCAATGATGCGCTTTTCCATGTGTGTGAAGGTGTGAGTGTGTGTTGCGTGCGAGAGGCAAGCTGTCGTAAGGGGTGCGCAAGAGGCGCAGCCCGCCGCCGCGCGTCATCACAGCAGTAGCGCATCGCAAGTGTCGGCTCTGCCTTCGAAGAAGGACAGGGCAGCAGACCACCTAAATGACACATGCCTGTGCACATCAACGCAAGTGAACCCACCCCTGCCAAGGCCAGCGCATGAACAGTGAGTGCGGCGATGGCACCCGGGGCGCGCGCTCGCGCGCGCCGCTCGCGTATGCCGGCCTGAAAGATCAATGTCTACCCCATTGTCCGCTCGGTAAGCAGTCGATGTCGCGGCTCGAATATCGCTTCGATGCGCCGCAATTCCTGTCGTCGACGGGCAAGTTCGATATCCGGCTGCTCTATTCGCGCCTGCTCGATTTCTACACGGTCTTCGACGGGGTGAACGGCGTGTCGCGGACGAACGAAAAGGGCCAGATCGGCTCGTGGCTCAATACCGGGCAGGCACAGCTCGGCTACCGCGACGGCGGCCTCCGGCTGCGCTGGAAGGTCCGCTATACCGGCAAGGCGGCGGTGTGCTACCGAGCCACTGGTTCAACCGTTCTGCGGTCGCAACCGGTTTCGGCTATGGGCGATCCCGAACGCGACGAAACCCTGCGCGCGCGCCACCGCCGCAAGGCGGTCTTCGAGCGAGGGGGTTTCCACAGGCAAGGCTTCGGCAACCATTGCCGCTCTATACGCGAGCCGCCGGTTCGTGCCATAGGTGACGGACGCACAGATCAGGGACCGAGGTTTGAACGATTTCAGCGTCGAGGCGACCGGCCTCTCCCGCGCGGCCCTTGTGCGCGCACGCGCCCGCGAATGGGGCGCGCGTCATGTCGACGATCAAGCAGACGCTCTATCGCGGCGCAACCGCCATCGGCGGCTCCGGCAGATCAGGTCCGCCAGATTGAGGTTGAGGCCTGAGACCATGGCAGCCAGAGAGGCCTCCGAAGCATTCCCGCCAATGCCGCCCGCGGCGGGCGCCATAGAGGGTCGTCACCGTCTGGTTGAAGCGGCGTGGGCCGCCCTCGACGAAGCGGCGATAGACGAGATCGGTGTTGCTTGCGTCGAGCGTTACCCCGAACGGGTTGAACGGGTTGGTGGCATCGACGGTGATCGCGTCGAGCACCGGCGTCAGCCCCGCGGCGGGCGCGCGAATCGCGCCGAGCTGGGCAGCGGCGCAGCCTGGTGCTTGCCGCAAACGCGAAGCCGTCCAGGGGCGCGTCGGCAGACATGGGCGCCGCGGCCGCGGGCGCGGCGGTGGGCGCGAGCGCGCCGCCGAGGCGCGCGGCCTCCGCCGCAAACGCGGCGGCGAGGGCGTCCTTGTCAGCCGGGCTGCACATGCCAGCCATCACGGCCTGATCGGGGCTCATGCGGGCCTCGATCGCGCTGGACGCGATGAGGCGCATCACCGCGTCCTTGCCGCCGAGCGCGCCCAGGTCGCCGCCGGCGCCCAGCAGGCCGGCGAGGCCGGGCAGGAGCGGCGCCGCGGCGGCGGGCGGGGACGCAGCGACGGGCGTCGCAGCGCGCGCGGGTGGGGAGCCCGGCTGGGACCCCGAGAGGCTGCCGGCGGGGGTGGCGGCGGCCGAGCCTGAGCGCGAGCGCCGCGCGTCGCCGATGATGCCCACGCCCGCGGCCGCCGCCGCGGCGGCGGCCGCGTTGGCCTGCGCCTGCGCGCGCGCCTGCGCGGCCTGCTGTGCGTGCGCGTGCGCGGCGATGGCCTGCGCCTGCAGCGCGGCAATGTCTAGGCCCGACGATACACCTGTCATGCCGCCCTGCGGCTGCAGCGGCCCGGCCATGGTGGCCGCCTGCACCTGGGGCATGGCGGGGCTGCCAGGCATTGAGCCAGCGCCCCGCGCCCCGCCGCCAAGTGACACGGTGGCGGCGCTGACGGGCGCGGCGCCTCCAGCCAGCTGCGCGCTGTGCTGCTGGAGCAGGAGCTGCTGGTGCTGCTGCTGCAGCTGTTGCTGCAGCTGCTGCTGCTGCTGCAGCTGCTGGAGCTGTTGGGGCATAATGCCAGCATTGCCAGAGGGGGGTGCCATCATCATAGGCTTGCTGGCGGCCACCAGGTGGGGCTGAATCACCTGGACAGTCGGGCGCTGCTGCAGTGCCACAGGGGGCAGCTGCTGCAGCCCAGCCCCATTGGTGCCGAGCAACACGGGTACGCGCTGCTGCTGCTGCTGCTGCTGCTGCTGCTGCTGCTGCTGCTGCAGTAGCGAACTGGTCCTGCTCTGCCAAAAGCTTTTGCTGCAGAAGCGCTGCACCGGAAGAACAGAAGCGACGGGCAGAATGACGTGAGTACAAGTGCGCGCCGCTGCGCAGCTGCCGAGTCATTCACCATCATCTGTTCGGATCAGTGCCTGGCGCATCAGCTGCCCTGACTCGTTTGCTGTACCGCAGGTATCTTTGGTGCCGCCGCCCTGACTGCACATCCGTTCACCACCGACGCCGCCACCGCTCCCGCCTGCATGCGACGCGGGCTCACGCGCGCCGGGGGTGATCGTGATCCCCTGCGGCGACATCAGCACGAAGGGCCGCAGGTCCTGCGCAGGGGCGCGGGGGCCATCCCGGGCTTGGCGCCGTCGAGGAGCAGCAGCGTACCATTCTGCCGACGAGCGCGGGGCGCAGCGTGCCGTTGATGTTGACGAGGACGGTTGATCCTGGGGCCGCCTGGCCTGGCGCCGCAGCAGCCTGCTGCACGGCCTGCTGCACAGGCTTGTACTGCACCTGCTGCTGCACCGGCGCCGGCTGCTGCTGTTGCGCCTGCTGCAAATACACGATCTGCTGCTGTTGCTGCACGGCACCTGCTGCTGCTGTGGAGGCTGCGCCATCACATACTGCATCTGCAGGCGCATGCCAGCAACCTGTACCATCTGAGGCGCATGCTGCGGCTGCTGCTGCTGCAGCTGGTGCTGCTGCTGCTGCAGCTGGTGCTGCTGCTGCGGCAACTGCTGCTGCTGCAGCTGCTGCTGCGGTGCGGCCTGCAGCCAGACCTGCTGTTGCTGACCTGGTCCGCCAGAAATCAGCTGCGGCTGCTGCTGCTGCACGAGGCGCATACCGGCAGGCGCACCCAACACCTGCTGCTGGGGGACCTGGGCCTGCTGCAAGTACACCACGCGCTTTTGGGGGCCGTAGCCCTGCGCGTGCTGCATCGCCGCGAATTCACCAGCCTGCGGCAGGTGTCGAAGCATGGACGTCTGATCATTGCGGCACACGCCGCTGCCGCTGCTTCAGCGGCCGCGCAACACCAGCACGGAGGCTCGGCCATGCGCTCGCCGTCATAGACGTTCATCTGACAACCGAAGGATTTGACGTGAAAGGTCTTGGCGGTGGTGGGGGAGTCGGATTTCATTGGCGCGCTATAGGCGATGCCGCGGCGCGGCGGAAGGGCGTGCAATTTCCGCCGCGATCGCGGCACGCGCGGCCTCGGCAAGCAGCTTGCGATCGGCCTCGACCGCATCGGGCAACGGCTCGAGATAGTGGATCGTCAGATGCACCGGGCGCTTGCGTCGGCCCGGCAGGCGCTAACGCACGCATCACAAGCGATCCCGGGCTATAGCCAGGTCTTTGGTATAAATATTATTGGCTTCACAGGCTTTTTTTCTCTCTTCAGCGGTCAGGGGGGCGCGTTACCAGCACCATCTGTGCCTTACCTTCAAAAAGCTGCTTAAAGCAATCATTTTCCGGTACATAAGATACGTGCAGCTTTCCTACCAGGTGTACACTGCCGGGCTGTGCGAAAACACTGTTCTCTGTTGTACTTCCCGGACAAGAAACCTCTTAATCCAACTATGTCTCACGCTAGGTAAGCCATATCGTAGTTCGTGGAATTCTGGCTTGCTTCCCTGGTAGCTATCCGTGCCCTGAAGGCGACTAATCCAACGTACTTCGAACATCTGAAGCTGGTAAAGGGCTGGAAGGAACGCGCAAGCAGGTGGACGCAACGCGGGATTCGCGGATGTATTTCGCATTGGTAGATCGATGATGATGCTAACCTAAGCGCGTTCGTCTGCCTTGGGCTATCGGTGATACATGGTTTGCACAACTGACTTGTGCATGGTGAACAGGGTGTGTTCAGGAACACCTCACACGTTTGTGGGTATCACTGCTTGGCGCGTTTTCCGCAAGAGGTCGCTCTGTTGGCGTCCAGCTCCTCAACCGGGGTGATATGGAAACTGTACAATATCACCCGGTTTTACTCGGATGAAAGGTGTATTTACTTAATAACAACTATAAGCCGGAAAGTGATAACGTTTCCAGGGATCCTAATGCCCCGTTCAGTTTGCCTTGCAGGCTAGATGACAGCGAACATGCTTGAACACGGCAACGTCATGCTCAAAATAAAGTAACCAGCTGTAGATACCACTTCTGTCAGCAAAGCCTTGAGACACAAAGGCGGCTACACATCGCAGGCGGGGCGAAATTTGGGGCCCTCAATGTCGTGGCTGCCGGACACGCACCCTGCCGTGGCTGGGACGATGTGCGCCGCCATCACTCAATGGTTTTGTGCGAGAAGGAGGGCGTCGCGATGCTCACCATGACACTTGGGCATCAAGTCGCACTCCATATGTTCACGGGTTGATGGTTGAGCGCCTGTGCTTTCCGACGGCGACCCTGCAGCTACAGTCGATAGCGCAAAACAGGCTTCATCCTTCCCGTTGAAGGTGCCGCTGTTCCTGAATCGCTGTTTAACTTCCGGCCATACAGGGCGCGCGCTTGTACTCAGCGCCTCTCCAAGCCCGCCTGCCGGCATGCACTCTGGGCAAGGCAACGATTTCGGCGTCGCCCATCTTGCAGCCGTCATAGATCGACGCGTGGCTGTCGATGTCGAGGATGACATAGTCGCCCTTGCCCGCGATCGTGCTGATGATGCCCAGATTCGCCTGGTATCCGGTCGAGAACACCATGGCATGGTCCATGGCGTAAAATTCCTTGAGCGCGTACGTGTGCCCCCACCTGCTTGTGGGCCTGACCACCTCATTTGCTCGGCAACCGGAGTGAGCAAGTGCCCACGCCGGCAGGCGAGCGGGCAACGTCGACGGGTCTGCTCGAAGGTGGCTGAGCCCCTACACACCCCCTTTTTCCGAACATCACACATCCTTCTTCACCCTGCCGTGCGTGCGCACGTGCACAGGCCGGCCTTATCAGTGTCTTTTCCAGAAGCGACCCGTCTGAGATGGCCACGACGCAGGTCGGCCTTCGTGCCAGTGGCATCAAGCCTCTCAAGCCCCGGGCATTGCAGCGGCGCGGCATGGTGCTGTGCATGGCGGTCGCGGAGCAGCAGGTCTCGAACGCGAGCAGCGATGGCGTGTCAGGTCGCTCCCAGCCTTGCGAGTTGGAGCCCGGAGTCCTGGAAGCAGAGGACCGCGCACAGGTGAAGCATTGGTAACCTGTTGAACATGGTCAACCTGAAAGTTCCGGTTATCTGTATCATCATCGGTGAAGGGGCTTCCGGCGGTGCACTTAGGCATGGCATCGGCGACGTATGCATTTGGAACAGTGCTGAGTTTACACATGCACTGCGAGCCACCGGAGGCTCCGCCTGCTATGCGGCGGCCGCTGTTGGCCACACGATGGGGTTGGGGGCTTGCCAGCAGCCATTCGGATGCTGCTTTGACAGCAGGGCTACTGGCCGGCCTGCAGACGTGCGCGCCGGTGCATGCCTATGCATCACCCGACCGCCGCCGCCACGCGGGCCCATTGGACCGCTCCCCCTGCCG
>NNCB01000927.1:0-13213 GCA_002317545.1 Scenedesmus quadricauda | reverse complement strand
GATCACCGGCATCACCCGCCCTTTCCGCCGCCGGCCGCCGTTCCCGCTGCCCGCGCGCGCATCGATGTTGCCGCCGTTGTCGAGTTGCGCAGCAAGTCCGCGATCGGCGACGAGATGGCGCGGACCGTTATCGAACGTCCGGCGATAGGAAGGTCAAAGTCGATGCCCTTGGTCCGCTGTGCCGCGAAATTGACGCGCGCCAACTGTGCCGCGAAATCGCCGAACAAGCCGGTTGCCGCGTCGCGTGCGAACAGGCCGGTGGGCGAGTCCGCAGTGACCGAACAGAACGGCGCTCGACGAATAAGGCGAATTGTCGTCACGGCGGCAACGCCCCCTTGAGTGTTGACTGGCAGAATGATCCACTTAAATTGCTTTTGGAACATGAAGCACCTGATTGTGGGCTTGCCACCTTATATCACGTTACTCGCTTTGATTAGACCAGTCCATCAGTGCAGCTCCACAGTTCGACATACCCCCCAATTCGTACTAGCTGCCATGTGCACCACATAAAGGTTTTTTGAGGGAGCTCGAGTGCCGTACGCATTAGGGTTGTAAATTTGTCCCGAGATTAACCCTGCATGACACAGCCTTCCCACAAGGCAGCAGCTCTGCGTCAACCAGATCCGCCAGGCCTGGGGCAGTCCCGACTTAAAGTACTACGAGCCCAGCCGGTTTCAAACCGATCATCTGCTTTCCCGGAGCCGTGCAAGCGGTATTCAATGGCTGTGCGGCTGGCCAGGAAACGCTCAGCTTCCGTAATTCTCATGTCGCCTGTCAAGCACGCTGACAGGAGCACCTGACTTCACCAGCAAATTTCTGCTCCCTCCCTGGATCGCCACAAAGTACCCCCTGCTGTGATGCGGCCTGTCGCGGTTCGATTTGCAGAGCCCTACCTAGCAAAGTACCCATGACAACACCCTCTACTTCATCTAAACTAGCAAATCAGCTGTGTTACGCTCAGGGCAACCGCGCTTTCCTGCCTGATGGGTGCCGGCATTTTTAGCCTTGCCAACCATGGGTCGCAACTTCGGGGGCCGACATGCGCCTATGTCGCGCTTCCCGCGCTGGGGCCTTTACCGTCTGGCCGGTGACGCTGCTTGTCGGCGTCGTGTTCGCCTTTGTTGCCGCGCCGCTGGTGTCGCGGAGGCTGGGCGCGAGGCCGGGATGCACCGCCTCGCGTACGCCGGCGGGGGTCCGGCGCGGCCCCATGGCTGCGCGCCGCTGCTGGCGAGGCGCTCAGGTGTCGGGAGCGGGCGGCGGGCTGTCTTGCTTCGGGGGGCTCTCAACCTCGTTCGCGAAGTTGTTGCTGTCACGCCGGCGTGTACTGGGTCTCGACCGCACGACCATCGGGTCTGTGCCGCTCGGGGGCGCGCGTCACCTGATGCTGCGCGGATGGGCAGTGGGGAAGGGGCCCGCGATCCGGGGGCGTCGCGCCCGCCAGGTTTGGCCGGGTCCGGCATCGTGCTCCGCCGTACGCTCGCGCCCCATGCGCAGATGGGGCGTCCGGGACCCGTGCTGCGCTTCACCATTCTGCCCCTGCCCGCGCCCCCGAGGGCCCAGGTAAGCGACAGCAGCGCAGCCGACCTGGTCGACGGACACGACCTTGCCGGTCTGGTTGTACCAGTGAGACTCCGGCCGCGGATCTTCACCTGTTCATCCCGACAGGCGGCGCGTACGCGGCGCGGCCGAGTTGGGTGAGCGCCATCCGACCGGGCGTTTGGCAAACGGGCACTCACCGCCGCTGCGAAGAGCGGCGGCCATCGGGGCATGTGACCCGGCGCAAGAACTGCGCGTGGCATCCGTGGCACCGGAACTTGGCAGGAGATGGCAGGTTCCCACAGCCAGCACCAGCTGCCGTCACGCTGCTACAACATCGCCCACCTGGTGCCGTGCTCGGGGTGGAGCCGCGCTTGCGGGTGCCGGCGATGGGGCGGATGGTCACTTCGCCATTCTGCACCCGCACCGGATCGGGTGCGGAGGGCTGCGAATGCAGAAAACAACAGCACTGGATTGGGAGGCCGGGTGGGGGAGCGGGCCAGCGCCGCCTTCGCCGTCAGGCGAAGAAAATCAACGCCCCTGGCTGCGCCAGCGTTTGACGACCCGTTCCAGAATTTCGGCCTCGCCGCCGGTTTCTTTCCACAGTTTCGAGAACAGCGGGTCGCTCGACGCCGGACGTTTGTCTTCTTCGAGTGTGTAGAGATACGACGCGGATAGGGATCGAAGGCAATGCCTGTGATTGCCGAAGCGGCGTGCCCAAGATGACCCGTTTTGGGGCGGGAGAAGGTGCGCAAGATCCCACCACCTGCTCAGCTGCCCGAGCCGGAAAGACCTGGCAGCCGGGCAGTACTTCTACGAAGCGGTGGTGCAGTTTGAATCCGTACGACGGAATGCGCAGCCGCTGGCCCTGAAGGGCTGGATTCAGCTGCTACGCTGATGAAGGTCGTTGCTTGACGGCGGTGTGCAACTGTGCTACAGCAGGCATATGCGACAAGGACGCTTACATCCAGGATTGGCCGGCCACGGTCAGATTGATGCGCAATGCGGGTGCTAATCTACCCATCAAACATGAGGTGAGACAGGGCGATGCGCAAGCAACGCCGGTGCGTTGGCAGGCGGCTTCGATGCTGGTGAGCCGGCGGGCTGCGGCCCGGAGGCGACCACTGTCTCTCAGTCGATGCAAATCAGGATGGCGCCCTCTCGGCACACATCCGGGGGCAACAGGCTTATAACCATCGGCGGCGAGGCCATGCACGGCGCCGCAAGCAGTCCGGCAAAGGCGCCACGCGATCAGCGAGGCAGAAACCAAGGCGTGGCGTTCCCTGTGTATCACTTCACCCGGCAAACTGGATGGAGAAATGCTCGATGGTACTGGGCGCTTTCTTGACCGGCACGGTGACGCGCAGCACGTCGTTTTTTCCTTGTACTTGAAAGCCCCCCAGTCCAGGTCGAGGTCTGAGTTGAAGATGAGCGTCCATTCTTTTTCGTTCGGAATGGCGAAAAGCGGTAGGTTCTGCGCCCCGCTTCTAACAAAGGCGAGGTCGCAGCCTCGCGCAGGTGAAGCCAGTACGCGAGACGGCGGTGACGGCGTGCCACATCGCAGCCTGCGAACAAGGCCAGCCGGTGCAGCCAGGCTGCGCGCGCAGCACCATCGGTGGCAGGTACCGCCTTGCCAATGTGGGTGCGAAGGTGCTCCAAGCCAGCAGTCAATGCAGGTGGCGAGCAGGCAAGGATTGGTCAGAATTCGCTGGGCAGAGTAGCGCCAACAAAGACGCGCCAACCGTCTGTTTACCCGGCTCTGCCAGGATTTTGTCATGTTCATGGGGGCCGAAATGGCCAAGGCGAAACCGAAATTTTGCTTCGCCTTCAGACCGCGGTGCCTGCGCACAGCGGTGGCGCGGGGCGAGGCACGCGTCCTCGCTGACGACGATGTGCGGGCGTGAACCGCTGACTCGTCTTTGTAGCCTCGCATGTGAAATGCGATCAGCCTCCTGTGGATGCGGCCGAGCAGTCGCGCATCGGAGCGGCAGTTGCGTGGCGCAGCGGCCAGGGAAGCGCCCGCCCGGTCATCCGCACAGTTTCGCCAGCAGGGAGGATTGCGCCGAGTGCGGCATCGCTCCGTCGGCGGGCGAGAGTTTGAGGTAGCTGCCGTCGGGCTGGCTTCGCCAAGCGGCAGGCGCAAGATAGTGTCCGCGTGCCGCCGCTGACGCCGCTGCTGCCGTCGCAACGGCGGCCGGCGGCACGACCACGCCGGCCAGCAGCTATGGGCATTGCAGGAAAGGGCAGCACGCTTGGCAGCGGGTAGTGGCATCGCCGGTGGCAACGGCAACGGCCGCTGAGCGCGCTCCGCCTGAAAAAGCTCCATGCTGCTGCGCCGCATACGCAGATGCTGTGGTGCACAGGGATTCCTGTGGGTGGCCATCAGCCAGTCAACGGATACGGAGCAGGAAGATGACGACAACGACGACGTGGCGACGCGGAGGCTGTCTTGAGCACCGGAGCTGCCGCAGGTCCGGTTGCGTGAGCCGGCAGGGGCTGCCTTCGCCGCCATCGGCCGCGGCCTTTGGGCTAGGTTGCTGCGCAACCAATGCCTTCCGGTGTCCGTGTCCCGCCGGTGCATGAGGCGCGGCCCGCCGCCCGACGACACGTGACCCCACCATTCGTCGTGCGACGCACCTGCTGCTGTGCTGCTGCCGCTGCTGCCGCCGCAGCAGCCGGCGGGCTTATGGCCCGCGAGGATGATCGCGGCTGGCACAGCAGCGGCGCAGCCCCAGCGCGTGGAGCCCGCAGCAGCGGCGACTCGCGGGTGCTGTGGTTGGCGTTCAACGCATTGACATCGCCGCTGTTGCTTTTGGAGCCGGTGATGTTGCTGCTTTTGCTGCTGCGTTCGCAGTTGCTGTTGCAGCTGCTGCTGCTGCTGCTGCGCTGCTGCGGCTGCTGCTGCTGCTGCTGCTGTTGCTGCTGCTGCTGCTTCTGCTGCTGCGTTCACTTCTGCTGCTGCTGCTGCTGCTGCTGCTGCTGCTGCTGCTGCTGCTGCTGCTGCTGCCGCCGCTGGTGCTGCTGGTGCTGCTGGTGCTGCTGGTGCTGCTGGTGCTGCTGGTGCTGCTGGTGCTGCTGCGAGAACGGCTGCTGACATTGCTGTTGGTAAGCGGCTGATACAGGCGCCGCTGGTGCAATCACGCCCCCCCGCTCGGAGACGCGGCGCGTGGGGAGAAACTGCCTGACCCAAGGTGCGGCGCATCGTCCGTGCGAGGTAAGCTGGTTTTCGGCGCTGTGCGACGACGCTATGATTCGATGCTAGTGGAGCCCGTCCTGATGCTGCATCCAGCGGCTGACATCACTGCACCAATTGATGCTTGCGCTGCTGCAGGCACCTGGTGGGTGGGTTTGTGTGGTGCAGCATGGGAGGCAGCAGGCGCACGGGGTAGACAAGATTTGTGGGTCTGGTGTGGCTGGATGGCTGGGTGGCGGGGTGCCAACGTGTGCGCATGGGGAATGTGCAGGTGTTGATAGGCGGGCCCAGGTATCGCCGGATACAGCATAGCCCTTGATCCGGTTCACATTGCCGTTGAAGATGCTGCCATAGCTTGCTGCCCCGCTGAACGCGCACCTGCGGCAGACAGGCACCGGCAGGCGCGCTGCCGCCGCCGCCCAGCGGCATGGCGGCTGCGGTCAGCACCGGCACAGCTTGCAGGGCTGGAATCAGCCCGCGACGGGCATCTGAGTGCCCCGGTAGTACCTGGGGCGCCGCAGCAGCTCGTCCCATCTGCGTTGCGCCGGTCTCTGTGGCCGAGGGGCTGTGAGCGCGGGGGCCAGGACGTTGACGCTGAGTTGCATGCGCCGGGCGTAGTAGGATAGGCGAGGGATCTCGGCTGGCAGTAACGAGCTTCGGCACGCTGGCGGATGGCGGTGAAGGCTTTGCGTCGCTCGTCCGGACGCACTTGGCCGCAATCAAAAGGCAACCAATGCCTGCAGAAGTCATGCCGTCCAAGCTCAGCTGGGCTCAGGTGCTCGATGCGCTGCGCTGCACGTGAGCGGCGCTGCCCGCCACGCACCGACGCGGCTTGATCTGCCCGTCCAGTACTGGGCTTTCGCGAAGCTTTCTTTTGTGTAAGCATTTGTCCGGTGCCGTGGACCTGGAACGTATCCACAGATCCCCGCGCGCTCATCGCGAGCCCGCGCAGACTGCGGGAACCTTTCAAAAGGGGTAATATTGTTTCGGCGACTGAAACAAGCACGCAAAGATGTTCGGACAGGCGGATGATGGGCTGAACTGCTGGGTACACGACCACGCGTATGGAGTACTGGGTCGACCACAATGGAATAAAAAGCGATCTCGGACTTGGTCAGAGTCAGGAACTGGTTGCCAATTGTGCAGTGTCAGCGAGAAGTCATCGAAGGTGACCTGGATGCTGTTTCTGAGTGGCCAAGGCCTTGGTCTGACAAAGGTGCGCGCTCGTAGCGGCGTCGTTATTGGGTCTAGAGGTGCATCTCACCACATGAGCAAGCCGGCAGGACTTGCCGTTTGGTTGCTGCCCGCTGCACCTTGAAGCCTGGCACTGCGCAGTCCGGGTGACAGCATTGCGCGTATAGATGGTGCCGCGTCAGCAATGATGGAGCCAGGTAGGATGGCGATGCAGCCAGTTAGGATGGTGAGATTCGACATGGCCTTCAGCATGAATCAGGTTTAAACGAACAGCAGCCACGCCGCAGCCGCAGCCAAAGAAGCCGCAGCAGCGACAGCAGCAGCTTCAGCAGCATCTGCACCGGCACCAGCCGCAGCATCTCGTCGGTGGGGTCCACCCCGCCAGCCCGTCAACAGATGAGGCGGCCGCAGCGCTGGCCCCCGACGTCTCATCACGAACAGGGTGTAGACGAACAGACCCAGCACGATCGAAGGAGCCGACAGCACAGGATGTCGTGCAACGGCGCTGCTCCTGTGCACCTTTGCCGTGGCCCGTTCATGGCCGCGGTGCTATGCCGTTAGTGGCAAGACGGGGCACGGAATCTCGCAAGGCCGCCGGGCTGGCTCTCATTTCGCCTATGCCAGTGGACGAGCTTGTGGCACACGTCTCGGGACATTCTCTTACCGGCGCGGCAGGCGAGCGGCATCCTTTCCGGGGGCAGGCCGAGACGCAGCGCGGGCGTCCCAGGGGTTATTCGGGCGACTGCCGAAATAAGCGGCGACTTTCGCAAGTTATATGCGATGTCCCCGCCGCTTGCACGAAAACCGGCATAAAGCAAACCGACACCCTGCGCGCAAACCTCGCCTGCGCATGAAGGTTGCCTGACGCGGTCGACAGGGCCCTCACTTGCGCCGCGGGACGAAGGGCGACCACATGCTGCAACAGCAGCCTGTGCGATCAGGATGCGCCGGGGGGAGGCGGCAATGAGGCTGACCCAGGGTATAGGCGTAAAAGATCAGGGCGGCCGAATGGCGCCCATAAATCCGTGTCGTGTGTGACGCGGGTGTAGTTCTGGTCCGCTATTGAGCCGCGCCTTTCAGGCCTTGCCCAGCGCCCGGCGCAGGAAATCGCGCACGTCTGCGGACTTCGGCGCTTCCTCGACCTGCCGGTGCATGGCCGGAGAGAACGCAGTTGGCCGAAACGCCTCGAATGAATCCACCCCGGCGAAATCAGGCGCCCGGCCGGGCGCTTGTACGCGCGCTCGTCACCTCTGCACCTCCCTGCCGGGGTAGTTGGCGCCCAGCACCGCCGCCGACTTCTTCGCTTCCTCGGGAATGCCGAGCGCCAGATAGGATTCGGTCAGACGATATAGCGCCTCGGGCGCGTGGCTGGTGGTCTGGAACTTGTCGACGACCTCGCGGAAACGGATCGACGCCGCCAGCCAGTTCGAACTGCGCTGGTAAAAACGGCCGATCTCCATTTCCTTGCCCGCCAGATGGTCCTGCACCAGGTCGATCTTCAGCCGCGGCTGCACCTCCCCGGCGGATGATCGGATGGAAGTCAGATGGTCGAGGGCAATGTGAGGCAAGAAGAGCAGGGTCTCGAAGGCGCAGTCACAGTGCAAACGTGCTCTGCTCCGCTCGGCCACAGGCGCTGGCGCCACTCGACCTGATGCAACAGCAAAGGGTTGGCAGGGCGAGCACGCGAGGTGTGCGCGCGCACTCGCCTGCAGCTGCTGCACCCGCTGCGGCAGGGTGGCCGGAAGGCGAGCAGCTGCGCGCTGCTGCGGCACCGCGCATGTGAAAGCGGCCCATCGCCGCCTCGACCGCTTGCTCTGCGCGTGCGCACGCAATTGGGCAGTGCCGGAGCTTCAGGGCGCGGCGGCTATGCGGGGAGGGAACGGTGCCTGCCGCTGAGAGGCGGGCGGAAGGGGGAACGACGGACGTGATGCAATCACTCGTGTCGGTTGTGCGCTGCGGTGCGCGTCGTCGTTTCGCGGGTTAGCGCAGCGAAGGCATGGTCACGGGTTTGGGCGCGCCCGGACACGATGCGTATCGGCGCAGCGGGTCAAACTTAGAGTCAAGATCAACCAGGATGACGTGATCTGGGGGGGGGGCAGGGGACGGGTGTTTCTGGTGAGTCTGAAAGCGGGCGGTACCGGCCTGAACCTCACCGCCGCCGACTACGTTTTTCTGGTCGATCCGTGGTGGAATGTCGTGCGCAGAGAACGGAGAGACAGCACCCACCAGTGGGCATCCTGCGAACATCATCTGGGTCTTGCTGACCGCAGTGCTGGTTATCTTCGCGATGGCGAACTGGCTGCCCGTGACCGTGACCATCTGGCCGGGGCAGGTGCTCGACACCAAATTGCCGGTTCAGCTTCGCTGCCAGCTGCTCTGCTGGCGGAGCCGATGGTGAGCGCTTCGACACCATGCGCTGCGCGTTGGCGATCCTCGACACCAGCGGGCTTCATGATGTCGTCTTCCTGCAGGCCCATGCGCGCCATCACCTTCTGCACCCGTCGGCGCACGATGCAGCACTGCCCAGGCCGTAGCTGCACATGCTGGTCGAGGCAGAAGACGCCGGTCGGCACCGCTTCGGACGCCTGGCGGCTGAGGAGTTCGGCGGCGGTCTCGTAAGGGTGTCTCAAAACCGAAGTATCCTATGAGAGCATGGTATTGGCTCGATGTGCGCCAAGGTTGCCGAGCGATCAGCGATGATCACGCGCGCGAGCACACGATGTGAAGACTGTGTATGCAGGTGCAATCATCGACAACTACGGTAACCAAGTAGCGCGCATACCGTCTCGCCCTGACATTGCCATGCTCGCAGCTTCAAGTCCGCAACAGCAATCTGCGGCCGAAGGGCAATCTAGCGTGCGCAGCTGCTCCATGCACAAACGCAATACAAAGCATCACGCAATGCCCTTCCGGTTTCCAGCCCTACTGCGGTCACTTGTACGATCAAGGCAGCGCCATCGAGGCCTGTGACGAGAAGACGATGAGCGTGGATCAGTATCAGTTGTATCGAACCCAGATGCAACGCAAGGCTGCGCCAGCCGCCCTGCACACACCGGAGCCACCCCACACTCCAGCTCCCACCTGGCCACAGCCTTCTAGGAAAGCTGTTCATCCACAGACCTGGTCTGGGCGTCCTACACCAAGGTCAGCGCTGAAATGGCCGCGGCCCTCAGTTTGACGGACATGCCGGGGCTAGCGGAAGATGCCAGGGTCCGCCTCTATACACTGCGGTGCATATTATGTGAAATGCTGCGGCATTGCAGCAGGTTGGCACGCACCTGAGAACCTGCAGCCCTCACAGATGCACCGCAACGTGCAGCGTCACTCGTGCAAGAAGACTGCCTTCCTCTTGCGGTCCCGTGGCGTACAAGGCTACGGGCATCTGGACGCCAGGTAATGATGGCAGCGAACAATTCGTGCATGCGCAGTGCCAAAGCCATCTCGGCCCAACCCAGACCAGCCGAGGGCGTCACCGGCGCGGCGTCACTGGCAGGTTGTAATCCCCGGTTGCAGCGCGAGCGAGAGCGAGCGCAGCCGTAGCTTGACCGTTTTCAGCCTCGGTCAGCGCCATCGAGCTCGTAGCTCGAGACTCTCGCGGTTCAAACGCAGTGCGGCGATCACGCGCACACAGATGTCAAAGAGACGGACTCACCTCAATTGTGATTGCACGATTTGATGACCTAGCTGCAGCAGCTGACCCAAAACAGCGGCCTGTGCCCAAGGCAGCACTTCCCGCGCGTCAACCCCACCCCTGGTGGCTCAACGCCGCCGCGCCGCTCGACCGCCTGACTCAAGGCCGGGATGTGCACCAACGTACCTGGCAGCGGCTGCGGCATGTACAACAGACCCGCAGCAATGTCAGGGCTATGGGTAGAGACGACCCTGCTGCTATGCTGCATGATGGCATCATTTGCGGCAGCCGAAAAGGTGCTCGTAGGTGGGCCGACCATCGCCACTGCTGACCGCCAAGCCTCCGACCCCCGGAGCCCCACCGCCGCCTGTCCGCCGCGGCTGCTGGCGCCGACGATGCGGCCGGCGCAGCGCAACAGTACCGCGACGTCCTGCAGCTGCACAACGCGTACCGCGCGCGCCACCGCGCGGCGCCGCTGACCTGGTCAGACGCGGCGGCCGCGAGCGCGCAGGCCTACGCGCGGCGCTGCAGGTGGCAGCACTCCTACATCAGCGGCTACGGGGAGAATCTGTACGCCAGCTCCAGTGCTGCGGTGGCGGCCGGCCTCAGGGCGGCGGTCGATGCATGGTTCGCTGAGGTCTCCATCTACGACTTCCGCCGGCCGGCGGCTTGACCCCCGAACAGGTCACTGACGCAGGCACGTGGCACGCGTGTTGGATTTTCTGGGGAAGCGACATCGGAGAATGTGCTCGCACGGTGTGCGCTTGTGATCCTGGGCCGTCAGCCGGTGTATCACCTCTGGTCTGTCCGCAGTCGCACCTCTCACCATGGTCAGCCGTCCCAGCGGCCCCACAGCTGCCGCCGCCCCTACCCCTGCACCCCCAAACGCTGCGCCAGTGCGATCCAATCTTGCGCCCCGCAGCCATTTCTAGGGCGACCAGGCGCGTCGGCTGCGGCTACGCGATCTGCGACGGCCTGGACGGCTGGGCGCCCGGCAGGCTGTTTGTCGTCTGCCAGTACGACCCCCCAGGCAACAGCATTGACGGCTTCGCCCGAAACGTCGCGCCCGCGGGCGGCGCCGCGCCCGACCCCGCGCTGGCCCCCGCCCCGACGGCGCTCGCGCCGTCCGCGGCGCCGGCGCTGGGCGCGCCGCGCTACGTGTTTGAAACGGATACAGTCACAGCCGGCTGGTGCGTGAGCAGCCAGCAGGGCGGCCGCGCGGGCTGCGTGCGGTCCCCCAGCCGCGGCGTCCTCCTGTGCGTGCGGCCGGGCGGCGGCGTCGAGCTGGTCAAGGGCGGCGGCAACGGCAGGGTCGTCTGGACGGCGGGCCGGCTGGCGGCGGCGGGGACGGGGGCGGGGCCGCGGGGTCGGCAGGTGCGTGCACGGGGCGCAAGACCGTGCCCTGTTGCATGGGTATAGGGGTACTGAAGTTGGCTTCAGTCGCGCGCCGCGCGGGTTGGTTTCGACTGGCCGAACACCGACGGTCCGCGTGCGACGATCGCCGAGGATGGCTGAAGTCGTGGCGGCACCCGACGACGACGCCCGCCACGAAGAGATCGGCGATCTGTTGTTCGCGGTGGTCAACTACGCCCGCCATTTGAACGTTGACGCAGAAGGCGCGCTGCGCGACGCCAACATGAAATTCGCGCGCCGTTTTGCGGCGATGGAGGATCGCGCGGGGGGAGGGCGCCTCGTGGCGCCAGACATGGGCTCCGAATCAAGAGGGCGCGGTGGCTCGCGGCTCAAGGCGGTGGCGCTGGCCTAGGGCGCTTTGCGGGCGCGCAAACCGCGGGGCCGCGGCGGCGGGGCCCTCGACCACCGTGGCCGGGGGCCTGGAATCGGGGCACGCGGGCCTGCTGCTTGCACGGGTGCGTCCCAGGTGCTGCAGCGGTGTCGACATGCGGATCGATCCGGTCAGCGTCGTCAACAGCCGCGCGGTCCTGCACCTTGCTGACGAAAACAGAAGCAGATTCTCCGCTCGACGCGCGCTGCGTCGGCATTTCCGTTACACTGTGGAGATAGGCGACTGTCTCGCCCGGAAGGCGCGAACGGCCGGCGAGATAGGCCGAGCGACGCGCTGCGTAGGCGGGTTGCGCACCGAGCTTGCGGCCTCTCTGCAAGCTAGACAGCTTTCTCGTGCATGATTGGTTCAAAGGCTACCAAATTAAGGTAGTTTGCCGCATCCACACACCTGATGGCCTTCCCTTGAAAAACGCTGTAATCCTGCCGGCGAAAAATTCATGGTGCACAACAACACTGCCAATGATGCCTCATGCAATTTTCCTGCTCGGCTCGCTCGGTAAGCTGACTCGTGCGAGCAGTCCGTGCGCCGCTATTTTGCCCAGCATAGCCTGGGCTCAGCTGTCTCGCCCCCCGCGCGCGGCGCTGCGCCATGCCCCACGCCGCACGGCTGCCCCTTGGCATCGCAACACAGCGTCACTCGAGCACCTGTGCATGCCCTGCAGCTCACATCTGCCGACGATTGCGTTCAGGTTACAGCGAGAGGAACGGCATGATTTTTCTATTGCCTCATACTATTTTGCCTTTTCACACGAGGTAATAGGACAGGTACATCGTTGCTGAGCGCGGCGGCACGGCCCACGTGGATTCCCAGAGGGGTGCCGGCTTAGACATAGATTTCGAATTGAGCTCTGATGAGCGGGTGATGCCTTCCAGACAGGGCAGGCAATCAAAGGGTCGCGCTTCAAACAGCGTGCAGAGCATCGACAGTCAGGCAGCAGCGTTTGGGGGGTGGGGGGGCTACCGCCGCGCCACCTGCCCGCGTCTACCGAGCCGCATCGGCAGCGCAGGGGCAGGCGCTGCCGCCGCCGCGCCAGACAGTTGCTCATCAGGCTGCGCGCCGCACGGCCTCGGGGATCTGCCGCCGTCGTGCGGCGGGCCAGCCGCATCTGGCCCGTGCTGTTGGCTGCCGTCCCCTTCCCGCGGGCGCGGCCCTGGCAGCTCCCCCCCTTGTTGCTGCTGCGACGCCCCTTTCTGCAGATTGCGGTGATCCTGCTCGTCTGCCGCGTCGTCGGATGGCTGGCGCACCGCTTCATGGGCCAGCCGCAAGTGGTCGGCGAGATGATCGCCGGGGTCGTGCTGGGTCCCTCGTCTTCTCTGTCTGTTCTTCCTCTTCCACGGGTGGGAATAATTTTGAATGCTGCTGCTGCTGCTGCTGCTGCTGCTGCTGCTGCTGCTGCTGTGAACAAGGGCCGGAGGGGACCCCGTTCCTGACACAGCTGCGCCCTGCCCAGCCGCCTCTTCTGGCCCGCCAGGCAGTCGCTGCAGAGGCTGCTGCGGCATGGCTCCCACCTCGGCCGCCACGCCGCTGCTGAGGCAGGAGCCATCAGCGGCAGTGGCGCCGCGCTCGGGATGCCCCGCACCTGGGGGCACATCGACCTGTTGGCGCTGCCCTTGATCCCGCCGAGACGCTTCCTCCATGCTGCCGTCCTCGTCAGCAGGCTGATCTGCACCACCGCCCTCGACATCCTCCCCCTCCTCGGAGGGCGCTGCCGCCTGCCATGCGCTGCCACCATTGCTGCCGCTGCCCGGCCACTCGGAAGCATCGGCCGCCTCCTCGCTGTCGTGCTTCCGATCAGCGACACGCCGCACGCCGCCGCGGCCGCGGCCGCGGCCGCGCCCTCGCGCTCGGCCGGCCC
>NNCB01000926.1:0-13214 GCA_002317545.1 Scenedesmus quadricauda | reverse complement strand
CCCGCTGTACGCATCGTGCTGTGCAGGGAACATCCGGCAGGTACCTTGCCTTACAACCTCCGCAAAGCGCTGGCGCTCTTTTTTCTTCCCAAGTACCTGCTGATTATTTTTCCCATTCTTCCTAAGAATCCGGTTTTGAAAGGTAAACCCGGATTCTTTTTTTAAATCGACGCCTCATCCCTTCTTAGCATGCCCAGCCATCGAAGGCGTCCGCGCGCTGATCATCGACAAGGACAACAGCCCGAAATGGGATCCGCCGACGCCCGAAGCGGTGACTGACGACTGGATCGACGCGATCTTTGCGCCGCTGCCCGACAATGAGAAATGGAGCGCTGTGTGTCATAGGTTCCGAGGTCATATGAATGACATGGCTTATCCTTCCTTAGGTGGTGTGTGCGGGCGCCGGGTGTGGCGGTGTGTGTGTGTTTGTGTGTGTGTGTGCAGGCGGTTAGGGTTCTGGAGCGGAAGGAGTGAAGGTGCTGCACGCGTCACAGGTCCGTTGGCAAGGCTGGAGAAGTATGCGCCATCTGGGCGCAACTGCTGACGGACATGAGAGGTTGAACGGATCCTGCTGCGACAGCTGCGCGGTCATCAGGCGTTGGAAATCTTGCGCACGCCCATGTGTTGGCACGCTCGGCGCCGCGTCACGCACCATGCACTCCTTCGCTCAGCTCGGCTTCGAGCTGCAAGGGGTCGAGCGGTCGAGCCTGATCGCGCTGCGGATCGGCGAGGGCCATGAAACACGCTTTCTCTTCAGCGCGAGCAGCCCTGCGGGGACGCCTCGCTGGCAGGTGGGGGAGCGATCGGAAGACCTCCCGCGGGAACCTCGTCTTCTCAGGTGCATTCATCTGCAAAGGCAGCTCTGCACGAGCAACGCTTGCCTCGGGCCTCCCGCGCGTGCGGGCGCACTGAGGTCAGCATCGTATCAGCGTCACGTGTAGACGCCGGCCGGGCCGCCCGCTTGCAGGGCAGCAACGACGCTTGGTCTCCACAGCCGTCGGCTCGTGGATGCACGCGCCCATGCGCGCACCTGTCGCACCATCCCTTTGCAGCATGCAGCGCCAGCTGGTCACACTGGAAGCGGTCACCATGCGCGTCCTTGGTCCAACGAAATGATCACACCGCGCCTGCCCTGCCCAGACATGACTACGAAGCGGTTCATTGTCATCGAGGCCACCGGCTCGTGCAACCACGTGGCCGCCCACCGCGCGCACGAACTCTTCTGCCTGGCCACGTACCTGGGTGCGCATGGCGGGGTGTGCCACCTGCATCGCTAGTGCGAGCAGGCGCGTGATGTTGGTCGTGCGCACGATCCGCAGCACCCTCGTCCTGGGTCCTGGGGGATGGTTTTCGGGAGCTCGAGGCCCCCAAACTTGCGAGGCCGCGTTGCGCTTGCGCGTTGGCGTCTGTATGCACACGGCCTGGCTTGGGTCTTGCGTGCAGTGTCAGGCTGCGCTGTGGGGAGTCTGATGCCGCCCCTGACCGTGCGGAGTGCGTCGGCTGCCAGGTGTCAGCCCCTAGGCCTCCCGCCTTGCGATACGGCTTGCCAATAAGGGCATGCGCACTGGCAGGCGGTTCAAGCACATCTGCTGCTTCCAAGCCGAGCGTGGGCAGCTATGGCGTCGCCAAGGTGTGAAACAACAGCGTCCGGCGCAGAATTGCGAGGCGATGCTTCGAGTTTGAACTGCAGATGTGTTTCGCCCCCCTGAAGGCCGATCCAAGGTGGGTCCGCAGCTGGGCATTGTCGATGCCAGCTTCTCGGTCATCGTGGATGATGTCCAACATATCCTGCATACCAGCCGCCGATCGAGCGGCGAGCGTCTCGACCTGTCGGTCGGTCCCGTTGCGATTGCGATCGACGCGCCGCTTGAGACATTGACCCTTGGCGCGTCTGCGCCCAACACGGGCCCTTGCCTCCATCCGCCTTCGGGCAGCACCCCGGCGTCACCCAGGTGATCGACTTGAACAATCTGCAAGCCGCGATCTCCGCTTCGCCGGTACTGATGCTACCCCGGTAGTCACCCGGTATTCCCGGGCGTCGATCGCAACAAGGATGATCTGCATCCGACAAGTCTTGGCAAGTTTCTTAGCTCGCCGGGATCCTTGCCGGCGTCGAGCAAGGCTTTGGCTTCCGTGCGTTTTTGCCGCGCCATGGCAAGCGTCACGACCGGATATTTTCCGAAACTGAGGAGCTTTCTTTGCCTCCGAAGCGATATTTCATCCGCCAGAGCTTCGAACCTGATTTCTAATGATCTCTCTGCTACTTGGAAATCTCGCTAACCAAGAAGAAGGTATCTCATGGTTTTCTAGCCAGCATGTTCAAAGTCCCCCATAACTGCACGATGCGCGTGGTGTACACCACCTGCCTGCAACAGGGAGGAGGCCGGCGCCACCCAGGAGGCCCTGCGGCGCAAGGTGCTGCAGCCGGATGGCGCGGCGCCGGTGGACCCCTGCAGCGTCAGGGCGGCCCAACAGCCCTGCGGAGGTCAGGACCAGCAGCAACAATCGCTGGGCAGGGCTTGGCTTTCACTGTATGTTGGTGGACCAAAATCATCCCACCCCCCTCCCCCTTGGCGTGCTAAGACGATGAAAATGATCGCGAACAACACGACGATGGCGACCATCGAGGTGACAAGCACGCGAAGGTTCATCTTGCGCGGGCTGGCCTGACGGACATCGGTGTGCGTCTTTCAGGAGCAGCAGCGGCGGCAGCTGCAGCAGCAGGAGCAATCTGCAGGTAGCCGGAGGTTTTCGTCCTGCGGCAAGGTATGCGGGTGGCTGTACAAGCGGACACGCCATTATGGGCTTATCAAATTTACAGTTGCCCTCACTGATTGCCACCATTTGTTTTATGATTGGAGGCTTCATTATGGCAAACAATGATTGGGCACTGCGCGTGACAGCGGGGCTGGATGGCAGGATGGCTCACTGCATCGTCTCATCACATGGGACCCGTGTCGTAGAACTGACATTTTAAAAATGCTGCCTGAACCGTATGTTGGCGCTGGGCGTGGCCTCTGTGTCGGTGCTCGACATGACCTCGTCCTATGCGGTGTTCGCCAATCACGGCTACAAGACCCCGGCCTTCGGCATCACCCGGATGACGACACTGTCAGGTGACCTGGTGTGGGAAAACGACGCAGACGCGCCGCATGAGCGGGTGCTGAGAGCAGACCGTGGCCTGTGAGCCAGATGAGTGCGTGGCCATGGATGACGGCGGTGCTGGGGGAGCGCCAGGTGCGAGCCTTAACAGTAGCCCCTGCCCAGCGGGTGCACGGCCTATCGAAGCAGGACGTAGAAATTGAAAAACGCATGAACTGCACAATGTGAGCACGCTCAATCGTCACCAAAAATTTGGTACATGCGTGCGTTACCCCCTGCGTGAAGGGAAAGGTACTCATCGACCCTGGTTGTCCTTTCGGGTTATGATATACCTGAAGTGTCGTTCCTTCTGATTCTGTGCTGATGATTGTGCTGAAAAGCCGGGCCTCATGGGAGAAGGAACCAAGTAGCGCGAAAGCGTGTTGTTTCTCACGCGCGATTGTGATCCCTAGCGCAGGATCAAGCACACCACCGTGATGGCCCGCAACGCACTGACAGACCCGGCCAGTTCGGCTGTTGCACGTCCTACAGTAGCGTGAATCCGTCACGCGACAGCGCGCAGGGCTATCGACCGGGCGGTTTCAATCTCGCCACGCGATCTCTGCTCGTCATACGTGCTTCAATGCATCGATTCGGACGATCTCGTAACACGTCAGAGCGTGGCTTCTGACGCGCTACGAAGCGGGCTCCAGAGAATGTGCGCTATTCGATCGACCCGCCAGATCGGATAGCGTGCCACCTCCACGGGCATCCCGGCACACACCACCAACACCGAGCGGCGCACAGCAGTAGCCCGGACAAACGCGGCGATGGCGACAGCGGCAGCAGCAGCTGCCGCGGCGTTGCCCAGCGCAGTGCCGGAGTCCGCGCGAACATCGTCATCAGTATGGAAGCCTGCGCGTCGGGAAGGGCTGCAGGCGCGCATGTCGCGCCAGTGAGTGCTAGCGCAGCAAGGCGCTGCGCTGGCGGACGTGCCGTGTTTTTATGTCCTGCTGCAAGTCGACTTCCATGCTGGCAGGTGCGTGATCGGCGCCGCGAGTGGTTTATCAAATGCAGCGGTATTGCATGCGCCCGCATGGCACTCGGCGCTTTGCCCCGTCTCCGAGTCAGTTGCCTGCAATTGCCGACCAGTTCGTCACTGCTCGTTATGGCAACGAACCTTTTCCAGGCTGACTGACTTGAAAGAGGCATCCCAGTTCTATGGCCGAGACCTGCAGAGCCTGCCAGTGACAGTGATTCTGCTCTGGTGGGTGCGACGGGGCGCTGGCGAGCGCCGATGCAGCGAGCAGCGCGACAAAATTCTTTTTCATAGGGTCCTCCCACGCACCATCGTCTTGGCGACCACCGCCCGCGATGTTTTTCTTGCCTTGCGACTCATAAGGGCTTTAAGTATCGTTATGCAAGTCAGATAATTTGAGAGAGGATTGACCTTGCCGGGACACGGCCTTCCACCAGCGCTGACGCGCAATTTGCGCCTGCCACATTTTTGTGGCCTGGGTTCGCTGTTACCCAGACGGCCCCCACTCTGCCTGCATGTCTAACAGGGAGTGTCATCGCGCTCGAGATGGAGGCTGGTGCAGCGGCGCGCTGCCGTGCTGGGGTCGTATACCGCCCGCCTCAGCGAGGCTGCAGGTGTGGGGCAGCAGGAGCGAAGAGGGGCAGATTGTGGCACACTGCAGGGAGGGGCTCGCTCGTTCGCGCCGCCCCTGTCTGCGTCACCGTCATGGCATCAGCGCGCGATCGGCCATGTCGAGACCGTCCTTTCGGCGAGCGGGATGACGCGTCGCCGTCGCTGCCACCCACCACGGACGCGTCCGTGTTAATACCGGGCCATGAGCACTTCTATGCTCCGCCAGGCGCCCCCTTGCCGAGCGCAGACCACCTGGCCCTGTCGCGGCTGACGCGGTCCGCGTGCTGCGCGGCGCGTGCGGCGACGCCGCCGGGGTGCGCGCGTGGCTAGCTGGCCGGCGGGGCGGGGCTTCGGACGGGCAGCGCCAGGTGTGCGGCGTCTGCTGGGGATGCCTGCCGATCGCATATGCCACCCTTGCGCTTGAGTACTGGATGTTGCAGCGCTTACAGGGCCATCAACTGATGTTTTTTAACGAAGAAGCTGCACGTGCTGCTGGCCTCCGCTGTGCAGCGACCGCATGCGCTCCATTGCCCGCCCTTAGCTCCTGCTTACGGAGTTCGAAGATACGGAGGCGGCTGCTCACGGCTGTTCAGAACAGCGAGATCGAGCAGCAGCGGGAGCAACCGCAGCAGGCAGGACCGAGTCGGCGGATTGAGAGAATCGTCAAACGGCAACAAGGCGGCATGGTCGCGGCGACTGGCAGGCTGGGCCGAGGGGGAGCTTGGGGCAGCCGGGGCAGTTCTTTACCGTTACGGCGAGATTGACGAGATAGAAGGTGTTGGCCGACTCCTCCAACGTTGCCTGCAGCTGGCAGTGCCGCGGCTGCTGGGCATCGGCGTCGCTGGGCATCAGGCCGAGCACGAGGGTGACGGCCAGGGCCAGGGCGAGGGGCTGCGTGTGGCGCATCAGGGCATGGCCACTTGCAAGTGGCGTGGGCGGTGGAGCGGGCCGGGCAGCTTCGGCGGCCCGTCGTGCAGGTGCGGGCGGCGGTTTTACGCGAGGTTCTGAAACGTGCCATGTCTGTTTGGCCAACGGGTCCGGGTTGGTGGAGCATGAGTCGCGGACTGCGGCGCGTGCAAGCAGCTCGCCAGCTCCAAGCCTGCATGCCGCCAATCCATGTTGCTGCGCAAGATGTGGACGCCGCCAATTCTGCATGCAATGCATTGGCGCGTGCTCTTCGACGCCCAGGATCTACGGTAGCGTCTTCAATCCCCCGCACGATGTCATGATCACGGCACGCATTGAGTACCAACACCCCCCACGTCGCCGCCAACCCTCCCCCCAAGCGTCACATTACCCCTTTATCACCCAGACCAAGCATCCTTCGAGCGGCCTCTTGCAACCTTACAGGACACACTCGGTTGCTGCACCTAGAGGACGTGCCCGTGGCATATTGCTGGCGGTGCGGCAGCGGCGGCGTGGTCGCCTTCTCCGTGTATCGCAGCGCCGCGGCATTCGGCGTGCGGCGGTTGGTGCGGCCGCGGCCTGTTGACGGTCCTATCGCAGGTTGCAGCAATGGCGACGGGGTCGAGCCAAATGCAATGGCAGGGTGCCGCGGCCACAGTAGGCAGGGCGGCGTGCCAGGTCGTGCAGGTGACGGCGGCAGCTGCGTGGGCAGCACTGGTGACTGTTGCTGAGCCCGCATGCATACAGCCATTTTGTGAGGCAGTCTAGCGCTGTGATTGGTGGACGCGACATTTGCACCGCTTTTCGTTTTCTCAGGTAGCGCGCACGTGAGATCCCACATCAGCGCAGTTAGCACGCCGCGCAACCTGGTTGCACGACAGAACAGGCGGAAGAGGCACGGGGTTTAGATGGAGCAAGTCAAAATGATCAAGCTCTTCAGCGTCAAGGCAGGCACCCGCGTCCCCGCCCTGCAGCGGCCTCGGCTGCTGCTCAGCGCTGCAGTCCATCAGTGAATCTCTGGATTGTTCTATGCGCAGGACAAGCAACAGTTGGGCATCGGCATCGAGCCGGGGAGGCCAAAGCAGACCGCAGAAGAGCTGCAGCCTTCAAAAAGGTGCTGTTTGTATGTGCTCTGCTATACAGCAGCGATCCGCTGTCTGACGCTGCCCTTCCGCGCACGTAGACCTCACGGAGCTGCAGAGCCTGGGAACATCTAGACAACTTCCCTGAGGGCAAGGAGAAGCCAATGCATTTGAGATATCAACAGGGCAGACGAGGGCATGTCGGTGCGTGAAGCATTTTGCCGCAGCCTATGCAGACCGCGGTGCCTCGTACAGCATCGATACATGCTTTGGATGCCTGCGTTTGAAGTACCAGATCAACGATAATCTTACTGTAAAAGCCTTTACCGGGCAGCAGAAATTCCTGTTTGAGCGTTATAAGCGCCTAGCTAAGGGTTCGATGTACCAACGGTCAAATGCAAGACCAAGGTGCGACTTCGTGGCCGCGGGCGCATTCCAGCCACGCAAGCTAGCGTGCCAGACATTGCTCACACGCCATGAGCGCAAAGATGCGAGTGCAATTAGCCACGGTGCAAGCGAGCGGCAGCCGCATGTAGTGGCTTGCGAGCCTTCAGCAGTTGCAGCGCGGCACACCTCCGACAGTTGCTGACTGCGCGGCCGTCCGTCGCCCGTGAACTTCGGAGGCGGGCGCAGCTTCTCACGCCGTTCTTCGTCTCACCAGTCTCCTGCCGCCTGCACGCGTCGTCGCGGCCAGGTGTACCACCCGAACATGCCTGGACGGCAACATCTGCCTGAACATTCTGCGGGAGGACTGGAAGCCGGTGCTTTCTATCAGCAGCGTCGTGTACGGGTTGCAGTTCCTGTTCCTGGTGGGCGCGTTGAGCACGCACGTGTGAGGCGTGGGGGCGTGTGTGCGCGCATGCGTGTATGCGCATGTGTGTGTGCTTGTGCTTGTGTGTGTGTGTGCTTGTGCTTGTGTGTGTGTGTGTGTGTGTGTGTGTGTGTGTGTGTGTGTGTGTGTGTGTGCGTGCATGTGTGTTTGTGCCTGTGCAGGCGTGGATGTGAAGGTGGGTGCATGCGGGTGTGTGAATGCATGGCTTTACTCCAACGCATGCCAGAGCATGCGCGCGCGTGCGTGTGTGTTTCTGTTTATGCTGTGTGTGTGTTGTGTTGTGTTCACACCCAGGAAAGGTGGGAGGGACGGAGAGCATGTGCGTGGAGTGGCTGAGGTGTGTGTGTGTATGTGTGTGTGAGAACACACAGAACGAACGCGGTGACACCTGGACAACTGCTTTGGTGCTTGTGACGTCACAGACTCACAAAACTGTGGCTTGGAGCATCTCCTGCTGACCCAAACACCCACACCACGCCTGGTCACCGCCCCAGCACTTGCGGCCCCCACTGCGCAGGACCTCAACCCTGAGGCTCCTTGATCACGTACGCTGCAGCCAACCGGCGGAGCAGCGCGCGGTCCTTTGAGTCGTACGTGCAGCGCAGCATACAGTATGGGATGCAGATCGACGGCACCGGTTCCCGCCCTGCGTAGGACAAGGGGTGGGTGCGGCTGTCGCGCGGTCGTCGCGCGCTGCCCGGAGCGCTCTGCGACCACAGGGACTGAGAGGGGCCTTATCGGGTTCCAGTTGGGGCCGAACTTGGCCTCTTGCTCGGCGAGCATCTGATCGCATTGTTCCTTGAGGTGCCAGGGCATTTCTTCGAACACGTCCTGGAACATCGTTTCGAACGGCTGGTGCATCCCGTGGCCAAGAATGCCGAGCTTTTCCGATTGCTTCTGGGTCGTCTTGACCAGATCGTCGAGTTCCTTCGCCTGCGCCTCGTGGCGCTCGGCATCCCATTCGCCGAGTATTTCGAGTATTTCTTTTTAGACTTTTCTTTGTCCATGCTGCGTTGGCTGTGGTAGTGCACCGCTATCGGCAGGTTACAAATGTGTTACCGGTACCCGTGCATCAGCGCTCAGCGGCGTGCGTCGCTGCCCGCCTGGATCTCACCTACGTCTGTAATATCCACTATGCGAGTTGTTGTTCAGGTAGTAAAGTGGCGAATGAGGTCGTGTCGGTGGTCGAGGTTCCAGCTCGACACCTGCGCCCCATCGACACGCTCCCGCGCGACAGCATACAAATTTACACTGCTTGTAATATCATACAGCCTCCACCTAGCGCTCTAAATCAGCCCGGCAACAGATCACCGAAACCTCACCGCCGGAACACCCCTTGGCGAGCCACCCAGCCGCTGACGCGCCCTCGACAGCCGAATGCGGACTCACAGACGTCCACCTCGATCATCATCTGTCCCTGAGCTCCCACGACCACTCAAGGCGCCCTGTGCGCGCCCGCTCAATCGACATCGCGGCGTTGCGCCGTGCACGTCATGGCAGGATGCTCGATGACATTGCCACGGCGCTTCGTGCCGCATCTTCAGTCCCCCGAAGGATGATGTGCGCGAGCCGTCACGGTCTGCTGGGAAGCTCCACACCATGGCGATGACATGGCACTCCATCGACGCTGGCGACCTCTCATCCACTCGCGCTGCTTGCCCAACAAGATTGTCCTCAAGGTCCTGCAATCTCTGCATACTAGTGCTCCCTGACCCCGCGGCGGCTACGCTCTTCGTTTGTCAGTGCGGCCAACGGCAACTGGACAGGCACGGGCAGCGGCTTCACCGGCCGCATTGACCACCACGGAAGGAGCCGCCCCTTCAATCTGGACGAATATATCGGCCTGCCGCCCGGCCACCCGGCGTCCTTTGCCGCCGACAACAGACGCTGACATGCCCCGGTGCTGTGGCCGAGCGGAGCCGCAAGCCCGGCATGATAGGCCTCGCCGTCCGCACCTGCGTTCCTTCATCGCGCCGTCGCCACCTTCGTGCGCCGGTTGCTGGCACTGGCCATCGACTTGCGGCCACGTGGCGGGTGCCATTGAGCTTCGTATCGCAGGTACATGCCTGCCGGCATTATAGTGCGCCTTCGATCGTCAGCTCACATCGGGCATGGCATGGCGAAACATTCCTACGATATGCTTGAAACTACCCGTGGGCTACGTTGAGCGGTGGATAACCGTGTTCAGCCTCAACTTGCCCGCCGATGGACGGGCGGCGAGCATCGGAAACGGCTCCCATGTGGCTTTGCATGAAAAGCTCGGAGCCTGCGCGTGGAAGCCGGGGTACGCGATGCGAGTTTGCGGGCGGCGAGCGATGGCGCGCCCGGCTGCACCCAGAATGTGCGGACTTTCAGCATTATGGCCCCCTGTCGTCCGGCGACAGACGGCCCTGTTCCATCGAGTCAGGAGAACAGGGATCGACGCACGTGCGTGTAAAGCGCAAGCACAGCTCCCCCACCTCCTCCACGCACCCCCTGCGGCCTTTGACTGCCCCCGCATGGCCATGCGCTGGATTTGCCCCCTGCAGCCGAGCACCGGCGCCCAGGGCTGGAAGGGGACACCATGGCCGTGGCCGCGACGGGTGAGGGCCTGGGTGTTACGCGCGGTCATTTGTCCTTCTGCAGCGCGCCTGGCCCATGTCTTCCCTGCTGGCCAGATCGGCATGCGCGCAAAGGCCTGGGGGTCGCGACATCCTCCGACGCGGTGCTGTTCCCAGCAATCCGCCCGCATCGCGAAATGCTGTCGATGCCGCTTTGCCGATACCCCGGCCACCGGTCAGGATGCGCGCGTGCAGAAAGCGCACGCCGATGCATGCAGGGCGGCCGCGCCAACTGCTCGCCGTGCGCTCATCATTATTCGCACGCGAATATTTTGAAGTTCGTGCTCTGGACGAGCCGCGGCCGCGCACCCCACCAGACCTGTTGCAGCTTATGCATGCGCTCAGGTCCAAACGATTGAACCGCTGCACAGCAATTTTCAACGGCGCAGCGAACAATTTCTTCATGCGGCTGGACGGCGACTGTTTTGTGAAGTTGCAGCTCGCTTTACGACAAGTACCAGGGGCTTTACGCAACCGTCGCGGCGCATTTTCTCGTCGAAGCCGGTGTCGCTAATGAGGTACTCAATAGCGACTTTATTGATTTGCCAGAGGTGTCCGAGCTTTGTGACTGCTTACCGATCTACTGCTCAGTCGTCGTAGTCGCACGTCGCATAATGGAATCGCTAGGTGCCACGGCTGAGATAGTCAGGCTCGCTCTCCAGGAGCACGGCTATTACCCGTTCCGCCGAAAGTGTCCAGCCACCAACCGTTTTCGGCCTCGACAGCACAGAATGTCGCAAGGCTGGCCTTTAAATTGCGGAAAGGTACTTTCCACCCCTTTTTGATTTTTATCCTTTTGCTAAGTAGGCCAGCCAGCAGGTCCACCCGCCCAAGGACGAATTGGCTTCGTCGAGCCTGTCAAAATGCGACGGAATGTCGATCGAGGCGAGGTAAACCGTGCGGCTTTCGCCGCGTTCCTCGGCCGTATCGATCCCGCTGAAAATGTCGGCGAGCTTGCCCGTCCCGATCCGGAAATTCATCTCCATATCGGCGTCGTAGAAGAGCCTCAAAGCCTGCTGTGACCTCTGCGGAATATACATGATACACAAGGTACTACGATAAGCGTAAGCAACAGGGAGCTGGTAAGCCCGCCGATGATGACCCAGGCCATACCATTCTTCACTTCGGCACCGCTACCGGTTGCCAGGGCGATCGGCAGCATACCTACGATCATGGCTATGGTCGTCATCAGGATCGGGCGGAAACGCTCTTTACTCTTGATCAGTGCTTGCATATGAGTTTTGCACAATGGCGCGATAGATAGTGGAGTGTGCTATTGATCAGTTAATTCGCAAAGCGGCTCTACTCAATGCTGCAACGGAGATTTCGACCTGGGTTATAACCGAGCCGGCAATCATGGACGAGATTGCAATCAAGACTTGTGATTGGTGAGTGCCGCCACAGGGCAGGGACGGAATGGTCGCAGCGGCAACGAGTGCTGATCCGGCGCCATCGGTTCGCCACGGCCTCGACAAGCGCCTCGAGGCTGCCGAGATCGGTCAGATCACACGCCTTCGGAAATGCAACCTCAAAGGTGAGCATCTTTGAATGCGCATTGGTAAGCTGTTCTGTGGCGAGCTCAACACAAAACTTTGCGACCCTTTGGACGCAGTCACGGTGGTGGAGAGCGGCGCGTAGGCCGGGAAATGCTCCAGCGAGCGGAACCAGGGACTTTTCAGCTGATCCTCACGGTGCGCGAGCATTCGGCAGCGACCGCGGCCAACACTCCGCGCGCCCACCACCGCCGCACCCGCCGTGGCCGTTCTGTGGCCGCGCCGCCCAGAGCCAGTCCGCGCCGGGCGGCCTCCGCCCCAGCAGGCATGCGTATCGCCGAATGCGGACTTATATCACACGTCATGTCATGCACAGGACGTGATGATGCCGGATGTCTGTGGCCTGGAACTTCTGCGCTTGTCCGCCCGATCATCGGCGAGGAGATTGCCGTTATCGCGGTGTTGCCCGCCGCAGCGACGAGCATCACCGAGAAGAGCACGGCCATGCGATCCGCCGGGATCGAGCGCGATATTGTCGCCATGCCGCCTATGCCCTTTTCGTCCAGAGGTCCGCAATCCGCGCCTTCCCTACACGCGGTCGCAAGGCTGTCCAGAGTCAAGACAGACTCTTTCCTTGCGCGCCCGCGCCCACGCCTGCAGTGCGGAGCGGCAACGATTGCAACGACATGCAGGGTGCCGGTCGGCGAGGGGGCGAAGCGGGTTACGACGGTCATGGGCGGCGCCTATAGCCACATAATCGCCCGTCGTCAGTCGTCTGGCGGAGGGGTACACGCCGTCAGTTGGGCGCCGGCCGCGGCGGCCCGCCTGGATGGCCTCGGGAGCCCGTCGCTGGGTTATTGCGGCGGCGGCGGCGGCGATGGCGGGGGCGGAGGCGGCGAGCAACGCGGGGCGCCGTGTTTGGAGCGCTGGCCGCTCGCTGCGTCGCGGCCGGGGCCGCGCCCCACCACCCGCCCCGCACGCTGCCACGTCTCCGCAGGGCGACGCCCGCGGCGGGCGCACCGCGTCGGCTGGCGGCTCCCCTGAGCATGAAGCGTCGGCGGGCGCGGCAGCAGCAGCGGCGGCGGCGGCTGCCCCGGCGTCGACGGCCGCCCCGGCGTCGACGGCGGCTGGCGCACTCCTGGCGGGCGCGGCAGCGGGCGGGCGCCGGCGGACGTCGGGCAAGGGGCTGCGCAGGTGCTGCCGCTCTCCCTGCCGGGCCAGCGCTGGTGCGGAGTGGCCAGGACGACCAGCAGCAGCAGCAGCAGCAGCAGCAGCGCAGCAGCAGCGCAGCAGAGGTGGTCGCCTGACGCGGGGCAGTTTATCGCAGCAGCAGCAGCAGCCGCACCAGCAGCAGGCGCTGGCCGACCCGTTGCTGCCGGCCAACCTCGGCCGCCGGCAGCGTCCCTTGTGCAGCACGTGCCGCGCCGCGGCAGTGCCCCGCGCACGGTCGCCCCAAAAGCTGGCAGCGTCCCCATTTCGCGCCTGCCAGGCAGCTGCCGCGCGCGGCGGCGGCGGCGCCGCGGCGGCGCTGGCTGCCGCGGCGTCGGCGGCCGCGGCGGCGGGGCGCGG
>NNCB01000925.1:0-13220 GCA_002317545.1 Scenedesmus quadricauda | reverse complement strand
GCCCCGAATGATCGGCGCCCGTTCGGCGCCAAGGGCGGGTTCCTCGAGCTTTGTTACGATCCCGAGGCCGCCGCCGAGGTGACGTTGCAGCCGGTCCGCCGCTTCGTGTGGCGCACCTCCCTCTTCACGCGATGGGTTCCGGCGGCAGGGGCGAGACCTGAGCAGCGGACCGAGAACCCGCGCTTCTTTAGCTGCCCCGCCGCTCTTCCCAGTCCTGCCTGCCACCTCAGCCACCCTGCTAGCTCGCCTCTGTCTGCCGGTGCGTCGAGCCCCAGCACTTCCGAAAGGCGCGCTCGTCACCGAAAAGGCCAGCTTCTCGTCGTTGCTACGCCAGCCTCCGGCCAGTCTGTCTGCGCCAACAGTGCGGGTGAGGGTGATGGAAGGGGCAGAAAGGAGTTCGACCATTTGTAGTGATCCTCAGGCGCGTGAAGGCGCCCGCCATTACGTTGGTGTGGCCGACAGGACGAGGTGGCCGGTGAGCGAGGCCTGCACCGCGATGTCGGCGGTTTCGCGGTCGCGGATTTCGCCGACCATCACGACATCGGGATCCTGGCGCAAGATCGCGCGGAGACCCGCGGCGAAGTCGAGCCCGACCTTGCTGTTCACCTGCGTCTGGCCGACGCCATCGACGGCATATTCGACGGGGTCTTCGACGGTCAGGATATTGCGCTGGCCATCGTTGAGCAAGGCAGGGCGCGTAAGCGGCGAGGGGATGGGCGGTGAGGGTTCGATCAGCACGTTCCCTGCCGGCTTGGTGCTGCCGCGTGCCCATGCACGGAGGCCAGGCCGCTCATCGCGACCGAAGCCGGAGCGACCGTGACCGATGCGTTCGGCGCGCCGCTGCGCTTCAATACCCCGCGCGCGCAGGCCTTTGGCGTCATTGCATGCGCGCCCGGAATCCATGCGGCGGTGGTCGACCGCTTGCACGACCGGGCGGTCGCACTTACATCGCCATCCTGACACGCTCGGCCGTGGGCAAACCGCAGCGCTTCGCTTGACAATCTGCCCGACTTGCCGCCCTCGCGCAGCTGCTGCAGGTGCTGCAGCTTCTGCAGCAGCAGCTTCCTGTCGTAGAGGCGCCCCTCCTCGATGCCGCAGCGGCCGCCCAGGCGATTGGCATCAACCCGGTCGAGCTGCTCGGCCATCTCGCTGCCTCTCCTGGTTGGCGGCGATCGACGCACGCGTGGTCGAATGCGTGCGTTCGACCGCGTCTCGTCTACGCGACGCTGTTGCGGCGCATCTGCGACAGGAAAGTGTTGCGCAGGACACGAAGGTCCGGCCTTGATCGACGGTCCGCGCGTCGAACGTCGCTCGCTGCGATAGCCTTCACGCCTGGTAGCTGGTCGCTGCTCGCATGCGTCGCCAGGTCGGCGTATCCGCAGTGCGCGGGCTCAAACCGCTGCCGCCAGCGGCGCACGAGAGACGACACGACGCCGGCGCAACAAACAAGCCTGTGAGGAGCGCGGCGGAGGGGGCAGGGGACGCCAACGTCACAATTCAACCGGTTCACGCTGTAGGTCACGCCCGATAGTACGGGCGTGGTGTTGTCAGAGGGTATTTCGGCCACAATGTAGTAGTTGCCGTACTGCCCGCCCGCCTGTAAGCTGGCGTAGGCTCCATTGATGGCCGTAATCATGTCGGCCTGGGTTCTGAAGAAAGTAGCCGTACTGGCGGAAGAAATCGGAGCCAGGTCCAGAAACTCTCCGCTGACAACCTCGACCCACAGACTGTCTGCTCCATGGCTGTTCCGCAGCGATTACGGGGGCACAGCGGGGACGAGCAGCCACGCCACCCAGTGAGCACCATCCCCTTGAGCCAAGTCAGCAGCTTGCCGCACGATCGGCGCAAGACAGTGGGCCGTTAGCACGCGGCCTAGCGGGGCGTCAGAGATGCGCGTAGCGTGTCAAGGACACTAGTAATACACTGCGGAGGAAGAAAAACGGCCGGCCTACTTTCCAAATACGCTTTCTTGCGGGGGGCGTTGATCTTATATTCACGAACACGAACTGCACAAGGAAGGCCAGTATGGGGGCCCAATGCATCAAGGAGGTCGGTGCAACCGTGCGTCCGGTCAGTGCCCGCCACGCAGCTGTCGAGTGCAGCCGGGCATTGCCGCTGCTTTTCAGCTCGCGACATGCCGAATTCGATGTGGATTTGATGACTAGGTTTGGCTTCGCCGAGGCCGTCGCCGGGCCACGCGCTGTGTATGCCCGCCAACGGGCGTCGGTTGGCGACAACGCAGCCTTAGTCGAGTTGAGGCACAAACTGCATGCATTGGCAATTCTCTAGCCACTTACAGTATCTAATACTTACATGCCCTATATCCATCATCCTCCACGGTACCAATGCGGCACGAGCACGCATTGCCAGCACACAGCTGGTGGCGGTCCAGTCCGCTGCTGCCGCTGGTGGTGGTTTGAGAGTAGTTCCCTAATCTGCCGCACGCCAAGCCCTGGTCCGCCCGCCAAGCATCCTGCAAGGCCTTCGTCGCACCGCAAGGGACCTGCTGGTGGCCTGCGACTATTCGCAGATCGAACGTGCGTGACTTGTAATCGCACAAGTACATGGCATACTGTCTGTCCCAGTGCCGAGTGGCCTCAGTGTGCCTCACACGTGGTGAGTAGTAGTAACAATGAGCACAATGCTACTTGATCAGACACATTGCCAAACAAAAAACAATCTGTGTGCCGATGCACATATTAAAAAACCATCAAACCGCATTTCAGCGCTGCTCTGGCGTGATCCTCGTGGCTCTGCTGGCCCGCTCCCCCAAAAACACCATCGCCTGGCTGCCTCATGGCATGCCTATCTGCTGCGCCAGCTCTAGCCTTCTCGCCCGCCCAAACACCACGAAGCAGGGGTTCAACAGGTCCTCCTTGTTGTACTCAAGGGGCTTCGCTCCATGAGGACTCGCGCGCGAGGCTCGCGTCGATGGCTGATGGATGTTTGCGGCCCCGGTCGAAAAGGCCAGTCATTTCAGCCCCGCTAAGGGGAGAAAATGGAGGAGAGTGAGGAATTTTGGAAAAAACCTAAACATTTGTAATGATTTAGGTAACCCGCTCAGCTGAAGTTTTTACCACACATCTTACCTCACGCATTCCGAATGCGCGTTTCAGACCGCGATTTTCTTGCCGACCGCGCCGCAGGCACGCCCTGCGCGGCCGCGGCCGTCCGCCCACGCCCTGCCGTCCATGCCCGTCCGGCGCACGCAACTGTCCGCCGCGTTCGCCAGCCGCGCGTGCTCGCCCTCCGCCGCCCCCCCCCCCGTGCGTCCCACCTTCCAGTCCTCAAGGAGCTCCCCCGTCCCTGTGCAGCGCCCCGCGTACAGCACCACGCCCAGCAGCCTCGCGCACTATGATGTCAGTCGCCGCGGTTTCCCAACGGCCGCAGCGGCCAAGTGGGGATACCTTCATACATCAGCGTGCTAGGCACTCGCAGCATGGGCTGGGGCGTGCGTATACCACGCTGGTGTGCCCCGTAACAGCCTAGTCTGCCGTCGGATCGTGGACTCGCCAGCGATATGAAAGGCATGTGGCAGATCTGATAACTGCGCCAACGAGCGCAGCTCGGCTGCGCCATCGTTGCATCGCGCACCTCCATGGTTGTCGCTAGACGCGGATACGCGTGGGCGATGCCCTCTGCCACCTGGCGAAGAGAATGGCACGCGCACCTATGTGATGGTCAATGAGGAAATGGGCGTGCCCGTCTTTCCCCATGACATCACCGACAAGCCCTACAAGATCATCGGCGTGGTGACCGCCGGGGTGCGCAAGGCGACGATTTTCAGCAAGGAAGCATCGCAGCAGAAAATCTACAACGAGATATGGGAACGCGGCGAAAAGCTGGGTGCGGATGCCGTGATCGGCGCAAAATATGGCGACAGCCGGATCACGGCGATGAGCTGGGGCAGCAGCAGCAGCAGCAGCAGCAGCAGCAGCAGCAGCAGCAGCAGCAGCGGCAGCAGCAGCAGCGGCAGCAGCAGCAGCAGGAGCAGCAGTAGTAGTAGCAGCAGCAGCAGCAGATGCATGCGCAGCTGCGGGATTGCCGCGTCGCACCAGCAGCTGCTGCTATGGCAGCTGGGCGCCAACCTGAACCCGTCACGCAACGAACAGGTGCTCAAGGAATTGGCGCCAACCCGGACACCTTGAGTAGCGCTGCCATGCTGTGAGGCCGACCGTCGTCACAACACCCCCTTGGGGGTTGAACTCGGCCTGCCCTCATTTTGCGAGGATCGCACTGTACCATTGCACCGTGGACAAGCGGTTCTTGGGGTTCTGCATATAAGCGATCATCAGGCCCGCCATCTTTGCGCCAATGACAGCCTGCGAAGAGCGCATTGCGGCAATGTAGGTGCGTAGGCGCCACATTATCTCGACCAGCGGCACGAGCGACATCGCGGTCCATTGACGTCATCACCCATCGACACCGCGCACCTCGCGCCGCACGAACGCGCCGCGCCGCTCAACTGCGAAAAACGTCTGGTTGGCACGGGCACGTGCAGCTCGCACCAGCAGGAGGATCGGCCTGGACCAGCGACGATGCTCCGGTGAACTCCCCGTTGACGTTCTGCCCGGTGCATCCGGGGGTCACGCCAGCGTGGTCGCCCGGCATGGGTTAGGCGAGATATACTGGCGGATGCAATTGATGTCCGCCTGGGTGCAGGTACCGCTGGAGCGCATTGTTCCAAACTTTGCAGGTTGACGCACCGGGATGAGTTGGAGCCAGGGCGCATGATCAAGCTGCCGCACATACAACAGGGGCATGCTGTGGCGTATGGACTCTGATGGCTGGGCAGAACGCCTCGATCGGCCCACGCTCATGCAGACAGCTGCTTGTTCTCTTCGAGATAGGATAGCCGAAGATGCGGCGCGTTCGGGTCGGTCGACAGCTTCTGGACGATGAGGTTGTCGTTCTCGCCCGAGTCGACATGGGATACACCATCAGCCTCGGCGAGCGAGCCCTCAAACGGTACTGCGCAAGCGGCTAGTTCGCGGTCGCCCTCGCACACACAGAAGCGAGGGGCAGAGACCAGGCGCATCCACGCAGCGAAGCCGCCGCGTGCGCGCACGCCCATTTGCGAGCTGCCCGCGCCGGCCGCCACGGGCCGCGGGGCCTAGCGGTAAAAGGGCTCACCAGGCCCTTGCATATGATGGCGTTGGCCTCATGTCGGCGCGAGCAGGGGGCTCTGTCGTGTTCACCTCCAGCCCCACGTCCGGAAGCCGGGTTGGTGGTGCTGGGCCCGAATTGAAAAGGCGGCCCGCATCAGGTGCAGCAGTCATGGTCTGCGCAGTTCGGCATGCGGAGGCGCAAACACCCTTGAGCAAGGGCCTGAAAGGCCAGGCCTGGCAGCATGGATCTGGACATCCCCTTCATGATCGTGACCTCGTCCGGGCGTTGGTCCAGCAGTGATTTAATATTCGCCTTAGCCCGGCTTACTGCCATGCTCTGGAAGACTTCTCCTATAGCATAAAACAGCATGACTGCTACCGCCTCGGGGTATTCTGCAATAGCAAAAGGCGCCCAGCGTCGCAATGGTCATCAGGAAAAAGGCTCCTGGACAAAGGCTCCTTTGTGATGTCATTAGCATATGCCGGCAAGACCAGCGGCCCGGTGACCGGGATCAATCTTGGCGTGCTTGCCCAGCACGTGCGCAGCCTCAAGGCTTCGAGTGCACGCTGGTGGCATGACGCCGGCGACGCAGCGCGGCTGCGGGCAGCTCACGTCGAATTCTACGGCAAGCGCCTGTGGCGCCGCCTGTGTGGAAGGTCCCGCGCCCATCCCTGCTGCTCCTGTTGGTGGGCGTCCGCCTGACGGCGCGAAAATCCGAGATAGAGCAGAAAGGCGAGGGGTAGCTGACGATCAGTGCACCACCACAAGTGAGCTGCAGGCAACTGGCCTGGCAGCGAACAACTTGATGCAGTTGCTGTGCCGCCAGGGCAAACCACCATGTCCACTGGGGCGGCATGTCCGCCACTGCATCTACCACTGGTGCATGCGCCATCAAAAGGCAACTGACACAGAAGCTATCAGACAAAACCTAAGCCATAGCCGTGAAAGCACTTATTTGTAGAACCGGAGGGCTGGCGTCGGTAGGTCTATGTTAATGGTTCTTTCGTTCAGCATCCTTAGCCGGCGATTGAGATAGTACGAGAGATATGAATGCTCATGGGTCATCAAAGAAGTACGGGCTTCTGAAATCACTGTAAGATCATCAGCAAACCGGGTTACGCGATCGAATATGACTACTTCCCACTCCACAATTAAACTATTTGGAAACCAAACAGATCAGGAATTGTTCTTTGCATGAGGTCATATTGCAATGCAGTGTAGATTCGTGGTGATGCGATAAAGCAATAGCCCCCCGGTAGGAGTTAGCGAGTTGTGCGTCTGTCTTGAACCGCGGATACCGGCGGGTAAGCGCAGTTTCCTGATGACATCTGGATTATGCACCGGCCGTGGCGCGTGCCCTGCAGAACGACCTATCTGGCTGCTCCCACGCAAAGGTAGCTCTCCAGCATTGCAACGCTCCGCGCTGCGGGCCCATGCGAAGCGTGTGCGGTACGCCGCCCGAAGCCGCCGCCATCGCTGCTCAGCAGTCCTGCACTCGCAGGCCCGGGATCGACCAGCACAGGTTGCATACGGGACCCCTCATATTCCTGGTTCAACCATCAGGCGCACGATGCGGTTGCACGGCATCACCCGCTCAGCACGACGAGGTTCCGGGGCTGCATAGTCAACCAGATGCGTGGTGGCTCCGTCGCACCAGTGCAAGCATTGCACCCGGGCCGCGTGCGTTTGAGCAGCTGAGGGCAGTTTAGCCAGAAAGACCTGGAAAACTTTGGTAATGCCGGCACCTTGACCTTGGCGTGGCATGCACCACGAATCCCCGACGCCGCTGTTGCATGCCCCCGTCCCCCGCCGTTGCCTCCTCGCACGCCCACCCAGGTCATTTGGCCACGCATCTCTCGCGCCGGTCACCCGCACGCCGGCGCTCTGCGTCCTGCCCCGCGCGCCACTCGACGTTGCGGCGTGCTGCGGGCACCTCGCCGCGGCGCTGCGGGAGCACGGCAGCGCTGGCGATGGGGGCGCTGGCGAGGGGGCGGGCAGCAGTGGTTGGCCGACTGAGCGCTGGTGGTTGGCCGCTGTAACGTTCGATCACGATGGAAAACTCCGGGAAGGAATCATGCTGAATCCGCGTTTTCTGTGCCTGGCGGCGTTGCTTGCCGCACTCGCTGGACCCGTGTCCGCCAATGAGTCGGGCAAGCCACCCGGGATCGATCCGGCGGTGCTCACGGAGGGCTTCCTGGCCGCACACCCGGACCTGGCGCTGAGGGTGGAGTTTGCCGCGTGGCGCCGCTGCTGCTGGACGCATCATAGCATCGACAAGGGGATGGCGCCGGCCTGGATGCGGCGGGTCGCTTCGCTGTAGCCCGACTCGTCGATCGCGCGCAAAAGTTCGTCGGAAAGGCCGAGATCGGCAAATTTCATGAGGCAATATGTCCGGAAAAAGAGTGGCGCCCTGCCTCCCACGCAGGCGGACGTTGCCGCGGCCATTGGGGAAAGGGCGGCGAAAAGTCAAGGAAAGTCGGCGAAAAACGCGACGGGGTCAGGCCCCTAATCCTCCTCGCGAACCGGAACCATCAACCGGAATTTCGACCGCGCACTTGGTGGACTCATCTGTGCGCCCGTCCGCGCGTGGATCTGGTCGCGATCCTCGCGCTGCATCATTTGGGTCGGCACACCGTCTGGGCCCGCGCTGGCCCAGCCTGCAGCTTACCCACAGCGCAGCCGCGTGGGCGGGCATGACCCCGCAGACGGCTTCAAGGCCACGGCCGGCCTCAGCGACAGCCTGTCGCGGCTGCTGCGGCGGCGGTACTTTTTAGTCGAGAAGGCGCGGGCCGCGAGCATCATCGGGCTGCCGGTGGGGACGTTGGGGCGGCGGGATATCTGGAAGCCCGGAGGCACAGCGGAATCTGTCCGGTTGGGTGGAATCGAAGAATCGGCTTTCCGGCTTTCGGGTGAAAGCTGGGTGATCAGGAGTGTCAGGAGCCAAAGGAGCGGTCGGGACATAGGTACGGGCTGAGGGTGAATGTACTAGTAAAGTACCTCAGATACGCAGCCAGGGGGGAGTCAGAGCACAGAGGGCATGCAGCTGTGTAGGACAGTCCGATGAGCTTCGAGCGGGCAGGCTTGCGGGCCATCTGGCGGCCTCGGCCAGGGGCATCGGTGGCGGCGCAGCGCACGTCCGCCCTTGGCGTCATGCACGCCAACGGCGCGCACCCAGGCCATGCATGCAGCATCACCACCTGCGCTCCACCACCCGCAGGCCGGCAAGAAGAGTACACGCGTTGATGGGCAAGCCCAGCGACGCCAAGCTGGCAAACTACGCCGAGATCGAGGTGTTTGTGATGACGACGGACGCCAGGGGCTGACCTGGACTCGAAGGAGTTTTTGGCGCCCATCATCACGCCGCACGAGGCGCTGCTCGCGCTTACAGGGCAGCCGCTGGAACTGGGAAGCTACCGGCTCGATTACGGGGAGCTGGTGGCTATCACTACGGGGAGCTGCTGGCGACGGCGGTAGTGGCCGCGGCGGCGGCCAGGGGGAGGGACCCGTAGAGGAGGATGGGGCCGGGGCGGGCGTGTCCGGAGGGGGTGCGCTCGTCGCTTCGGGCGGGCTGCACCTTGGCAGTGCGGCTGCAGCGGGGGACCCACGGCAGCGACAGGTGGTGGCGCGCAGCGCTGCAGAGTATCTCACGAAGGCGCGGACGTTCCAGGGGCTGGGACACCGGCGACCGGGGCGGACATCAAGGCAGCGGAGCTGGCTCGCCGGGCGCTCTGGGCGGGCCGCGGGGTATGTTGATGAGCCAGGCCATTGACAGCATGACATGCTTCAGGGTAACCGCTGAACCTCAGTGCGAGGAGCCCAGTGGCTGCACCGTCGGCACAGACCTCCTCGCCGAGCTGCGGCAGGATTCCCGCCCGAATGGCGAACGAAAAGGCCGTGGTGATGAGCGCAAAGCAACTACCTAGAAAAAGGCGATCTGCATTGACGATTTTGATTCATAAGAATAGCAGAGTTTGAGGTTAAAGGATAAGTCGTTTGCTGATGAAATGAATTTGCCGTAGTTCATTGATTCGTACTTTCAACGACATCGGTGATCGCGTGCAACTGCGCGTCCGAAACCGGCTTGTCGATATAGCCGTTGTAGGATCACGCCGCTGGAATGATAGGGCTGAAGGCGGGTACCAGTCCCTCAGGTTAGGTGATGATTAATCGTTGCAGCGGCTGCCACGTGCCGCTGTGCCGCACGGGCAGATCGGTCGAGGCAACCATTACGCATTGCCATGCTTGCATGGCGGTGTGGCGCATGTGCGACGCAGCCAGCCCATGCGACGGGCTTCATCACCGCGGCACCCCCATTCGGTTTTCCTCTCCGAGCCTTCAGGCCCACCCTACGCCGAGAACTGGAGGGACAGCTGGACCGGCAGCTACGGCAGTACCGAAGAATTCGAAACACGGGGATTTTCCTCCCCCATCAACATCCGCTGGACGGCGCTGGACGGCGTGCAACGGGAACTGGAGATCGATCTGGATGCGGTGTTTCCCGGGCATGTGATCCTTCACAACGTGCCGCGGGAAGAGCTCCAAGCCGAGCACGCCGCTGGCCTGCAGCCAACGTGATCGCGGTGGGCCAGCACCTGCCTGCTCATCCGCAATTGCTGCTCGCGGTGCAGGGGGCGGAGGACGAGATGGCGCAGGCGGGCCGGCGGCGCCGCTTGGGCTGGGAAGGCCAGGTCGTGCAGGGCGGCTGCATGCACGCTGTTTGCGTTGCACGCCCTGGACCAGACAGCAGCCTGGCTTGGGCGAGGAGCCTGCATCGCGGCGCCAGTACGCTCGGCCCCACCTTCGGCCATATCAAGGTCGGCGGCGCAGGTGTGGTCTGTGAATGCGGGCAAAGAGATTGCCTCAATGCGCATGTCAATTCAAACAGGGCCGGCACTGAGGACGGCGTCGGCGAACACGCATTTGCTACCGCCAAACAGCAGTTGTGCTGTGACGCATGGTGAAATGGGCGCAGCACCCTTGAAACTGTACCCCTGTGGTCTGCCCTGCCCATGCTTTGATGTGATCATCTATGGCGTGACGCCGGACGGAGTCTTCTCCTGATGATGGGCTGCGCCTGCATCCCCGCGGCTCGCCTTCTTGAGCAGCCCGGCAACATCGAGAGCGCCAAGGCCCACCACGCAGACTTCAGACAGGCGAGCGCAGGAGATAATTATGTGCCGGGCACAGGCCCTGGCCCCTGGTGCGGCTGCAGCCGCGCCCTGCCGGGCTCGTCGCGAGGTTCGGGCACATGTGCGCAACGTCGCATGCAAAATGCTGCTTGAACGCGCAACGCTCGCCGACGGGCGCGCATGTGTGTGCGCATATGCCTGCGCACATGCGGGCACACACACGCGCACATACGCACGCACACAGACACACACACACACACACACACACACGCACGCACGCACGCACACGCATGCGCACACACACACACACACACACACACACGCGCGCGCACAGGTGCTGCGCGAGCACGGCGTGCGCGTGCTGACAGTGCGCGAGATCCTGGCTCACGGCGTGGAGGAGCACATGGGGGCGCGCGTGGCGCTGGAGAACCTGGCCATGTCGACACTCCAGTACAAGGTGAGGGGCCAGGGGTGCGCAGCTGTGGGAGTGCTGGCTCTGGTTTTCTCAGCTGGTGAGGGGTAGGTGCAGTGTGTATTGGCGTCTGATGCAGCTGCCAGGCACGGCTGGCTGTCCGAGGCGGCGGCGGCCCCCTTGGCTGTTTGCCGGTTGAGCCGCTGGCAGCCGAGGAAATGCGGCTGCCACCGCCCCACGCGGTCGGGTGGTTGCTGGCCCTGCCACCCCGCAGCTGGCCCGAGATCAGCACTGCTGGCAGTCCTGTGGGCTGGGCCTGGGCCTTGGCAGTACGTCAGCAACCCGCGACATCAGCCCAGCTTGCCTCGAAGCATGGCACGCGCTGCCACCCAAGTCCCAGCCGCCGTCCCCAGGCTTGCCGAATCAACCAAGGTCGCCGAGGGCTTCACCGCTGAGGACATTGCCGAGAAGGACCGCTTCTCCTTGACAGACGTACTACAAAAGGGAGGTGAGGGCGCCACTACAACCTCTCTGCCCTTGGTCCTTGGCCAGGCGGGCTCGTCAATCCTGGATATATTATTGGCCTGGTAGTTAAGGGATAAAGACCTAGTGAACTCCCATCTCAGGTTATAGTTCCGGTTCCAGATAAAGTTCTTATAATAGTAAGGTGGCAATTCATAATCGCCCTCATCTACCGCGCGCGAAAAGGCTCGCATATGCGCACCCAACCGGTCGGCCCAGGTCGTCGAGCACAAATATGCGCGCGCGACGTGACAATGCCGATCGGTCCCACGGTCGCGCTGCTCGGCGGCGCGGGACGGGATTCGATGGCTATCCGATCACGTTCTGCGCCCCTCTCAACTGGTCTACACAAGGGACCGGCAGGTGTCGCTGCGGCGCGGCCCGCGTCCCTACCCCCGCTACCTCTGCCGTGAGCGCCATTGTGTCGCGTGTGCGCTGGCACTGCGGCTGTTTGATGCACAAGGCCTTGTTTCTGTCAAACCGTCTGACGCCCGAAGACGATTTTACTACTACGCGGCTAGCGAGCCCATTCAGGCGGAGCTAGCGCAACGTACCCTGCCCCCCGCATAGATCATCTACCTGCAAGGGCATCGTCATGGGCTGCCTGCGCAGCGATAGCGCCAGCGGGAGGTGCAGCTCATGCGCTTCTGCTTCAACAAGCCGGTGGTCGTGGGTTGGTGGGGTTGGTGGGCGACGAATCCCGCGATGTTTGCCCCAAAGGAAGAGGAGAGGCATGAACACGTGCCATTGCCGCGACGCGCGAATTCGTGCACGTCCAACCCCCGACATCGGTCGGCATCAGCTTGTTACAGTTCACCCCGGGTTTGCGGCGCGCATGGTGCAATCCGAAGCTGCGCCGATGGCCATAGCCACGAGCATTGCGACCACGCCTGCGCGAAGCGCATCGTCCCGATCTCGGTGTCGATGCTGCCGTAGGGTTCGACGGCGCGACAGCGTCACCATCGTGCAGATTTCGGGATTCGGCATCGGCCTGCGACATGTGCAGCGGGTTCGACGGCTTAGCTGTGGGCGGCGAAACTCCCCGCATTCACGAGCCAGCTGTTGTGCATGTATCGCGTTCGCAACGAGATGAGCTTCAGCGATCGGGCGGCTCGCGGCGCAATTCCCCGAAAATCGTCCTGGCGCGACCGATCAGTCCTTTTTCCGCGAACATCGGAGGACAACAGTCGATGCGTGGCGGGATCCTGTCCGCCGTCCCCCTCGAACCCCATAGCAACATGGAGGGACCAGAAGCTACTGGACCGGGACCTGCTACACTACCAACAGAAGGGTGTGGGAACATGATGACGCTTTTAAGAGTTACCTGCGGTCCATACGTGTAATGGCTGTAGATATGGAAACGGCTACCATATTCTCTGTGGGTGTGTACCTAATCACAGAGTCGCGTTACCTGTGCGCTTCCGATCAGCCGATGACACCGGACGGGGTTAAAACTTCGAAAAGTGACAGAGAGAGAGAGAGAGAGAGAGAGAGAGAGAGAGAGAGAGAGAGAGAGTGTGTGATTTAGGCATGTGGTACGCACAACACAAACGCCACGAGAGAGCGTATGCAGAGTTTGTACCTATCTGTTTTGTGCAGAGTTGTGTTCCGTTTTGCGTATGTGTTGTGTGCATGTAGATGCATATGCATCGCCTCGAGCGCCGGACGCACCTCGTCCCATTTGCGTGTCTTCAGCCCGCAATCGGGGTTTACCCAGATTTGCGGCGCCGGAAGATGCTTGCCCGCCAGCGCAAGCAAATCGGGTCATATCGCGTGTCGGCCGGGATCGGAGGCAACTGGATGCCTCATCAGCACCCCGGGCACCAACTGTTGGATAGGCATGGAAGTACGCCATCGAGCAGGGCTCCATCTGCAATCGCCGCTTCGCATCGCTCGGTTGGCAAGATATAGTCCTGCCAGTCGGACCAGAAATCACCGCTCCCAGCCAAGGAAAGGAAATCGCGCGTTCGCGGTCACCGCCGAAGCTCTTATAACATTCGGAAGTGCTGCCGCACCGGATCGCGCGCTGCGCTGATCGAAGGCTCATC
>NNCB01000924.1:0-13221 GCA_002317545.1 Scenedesmus quadricauda | reverse complement strand
GCTGCTGAGCTAAAGCAGCAGAAGCGCTTAGATAGCCACGCCGCTTTCGCAGCACTGGTAGCCTTTGAACTCCAACCCACTTCTTTTCCATTGCTGTTCTGCAGTCACGGAAACAAAATTCTGATAGCTTTTTTGATCTTTCTCGGTCAGACTGCCGTTGTTATTATAAACAGCATTGCAGTAATTCATTACTCGTGTGTGCAATTGGATCACGGGTTAAGGTGCCGATGCTGGCTCATGGAGTTGCCTTTCCTGCCCCTGCATCGGCTGAACGCTGTACGTTCGTGCCTAGCGGCGTGGCGCCCCCGACGCCACCCACGAACAGGACCGCGTAGAGCACCCGAATACACCGTCATCTCTCCGTGCGGCCAGCCGGCCCCAGCTCCCAGGCCATGGGGCCGCTCGCCGTCGTGACCGGCGCAAACGGTTCGCCGGCAGGATACTGGGGCGGCGCTATCTGCTGCACCCCTCCGACCCGGCCCATCCTCGCTACCCGCGGCCGCCGCCCGGCCTCGAGCCACGCTTGCTACCTGCCCGATCACTTGTCCTCGCGCACCGCTGCAAAGGCCGAAGCCCGCATGCAGACGCATTCGCAGCAGCGGCGCCAAACGCCCACGATGACCCGATCACCTGCCACCCCACACAACTCGCGGCGGCCTCGGCATCGAGCTCTGCAGGCAGCTGCTCTCAAGGGATACGCCTCGTCCTCGCATGCCGCCCCGCCCGCACCTGCGACGCCGCCGCGGCCCGCCTCCGGCGCGCCCTGCCCGCCGTCCCCGGCGCGGGGAAGGATGCTGACGTGGACACGCGGCTGGTGCAGCTGCGCTGTGGACCTCTCCAGCTTCGCGAGCGTCCGCGCGGCCGCGGCGGCGCTCGAGCAGCGGCTCGCGGGGCGCCCGCTCGACGTGCTGTGCTGCAACGGTGGGAATGGGGCCGCGCCCCGCCCTCGGCCCGCGCTGCGCGGTCCCAGGAACAACCGGGCGGTCGAGGTGCGGCTTGGGGCGCGCGCACAGGCGAGGATCGACAGCAGCGCGGCGCTGCCGGCAAGAAACATGGCATTCATGGGTGCACTCCTCCCTCCGTGCGCCGGGCGAGCGTCATCGCTCGCCGCCGCAGCGGCAATTTTGAATCAGGTTTCGATTAATCGTCCGCCGGTGCTGCGACTGCCACCCACGCTCCCGTGACGCCAACCGATGTTTCACGTGAGAACAAATGAGGGGGCCAATCCGAGAGCCCCCCTCAAAAGTTACGTGTACTGCTTTTCCAGACGGCCTTTCAGCCAATCAGACACATCCTGTCCATAGCCCCACCAGGCCGCCTCCCGACAGGCGGGCGACAATGAGCTTGTCGGGCTCAGTCAAGGATCTGGTGGGCCTGCCGGCCTGTCACGTTGTGGCTTGTAGCCGCAGGATTTGGAAGAGGGTTGCAGCGTTTGAGCATTGTGTGGCGCGCCTCATGGGCGTAGCGGCCCCTGACAGAGGCCAGCTTTGGAGTTGGTGTGCGCCCCTCCAGCGACCCAGCACTCACTCTGTCTCAAAAACTCTCCGTCAGCGCACTCGCAACACCCCCTTCCCCCCTCTCCGCTGATTCTGATGCGCCCACGCTGCACTTCTGCCTTATTTGGACTACCACTCGCACGCTCGCACGCACTCCGTCACTAGCATACTCCAGCAGCAGGCTCATCCGCAGTAATACACACCACACTCACACATACACACATTCACCCCCAAAAAAAACAAAAAATCTCACCACACCAGGTCCACTTCCTTTTGGTCCACCCGTTGCTGCCCTCCCTACGCCGCGCCCCCGCCGGCCGCGTCGTCCTGGTCGGGTCTGAGCTGCACCGAAAGCTGCCGCCGCATGACGCGACACCCGACGCAGCCGCGGCGCTGTGGCGGGCCGGCGGTTGGGAGGGGCGGCCGTACGACTGGATGAAAGCGTACTCGAGTGAGCGGGCGAACTCGAGCTGTGGACAGGCGCGGCTCCGAGGCTTTCTTTGCCGTGATACCGCAGCAGCGCAGCGAGCTGTGACCGCCGCTTGAGGTAGCGGTCATGTACGACTGCATCACCGGCACGCGCGGATCGGCTTCTCCGTGCAGGATGAGCCTTCGCGTACGTGCACCGACATGCGCGCGTACACACGCACACACACACACACACACACGACCCCTTTCCATGCCCCTCCACCACCCCTCCAGATCACCCGCGTGCATCAAGCCGCTGATCAGCGAAGCGCTCGCCGACATGGAACCGCCGATGCGCAGCGGCCTGCCAAGGCCTATGCACGCAAGTTCACCGGCACGCAGCTCACCGCCCATGTCGCGGGGGCCCTTCTGCAGCCATCGTCGGCATCTTCGAGATGGCCTTCAGGAACATGAAGCGATAAATCCCCGTCGCCTCCTGAATGTGGCAGGCCCGTTCATTACATCCTCTCCTGTTGCACAGACCCTTGACCAATCCCTCGTGGCCCGCGAGTATCGGGTCACAGTTTACGGTTCCGGGGGGGTTCAGTTGTCTGCACTGAGTGATTGCAAGACGCGCGAGACCGCGCCCGACCTGCCACACCCCTCCGCACCAATCCACACCTGATCTTCGCGCCCGTTCGCATCGCCTCTGGCGACGTGCGACGGGGGCGTTTTCGCTTTTTTCTCGCCAATACAATCCATAGGGACTGCCGGAATGAATCGCATCTATCGCAAGGTCTGGCTGTTTCCTAGTGTGGTGCTCACCCGGCAGGAGGGCCGCGCGGCGGATGGCCGCCGTCGCATCGCGACCGAGGTTGCGACCAAAGGGCTGTACTTTGGTGAGCCTGTGGCGCAAGTGCTTGTGCATAGGAGTGGGAATGAGTTTGTCCATGCGGCTATCTAAAATGACGGCGAAGCCGCGCGCGTTTGTGTGCCGGTGTGTTGAGTGCGTTGCTTTTGGGACTGTCCGCGTGCGCGTGCGTGTGCGTGTGTGTGTGTGTGATCCGCTCAACACTCGGGGAATCAGCAGTTGGAGCGGTCACATGATGTGCGCATTGGTTCGATCAGGCGCGCAGCCACCCAAAGCGCGATTACGCGCCTTTCTGCCTGGCACCCGCCCCGCCGTTGCAGCAAGCGCCGGCCGACGCAGCCGAGCGAGGAGGCGTCTGACGCGGCGTTCGCGGCGCGGGCGTTCCGGCTCAGCATGGAGGCGGTTGGCCTCAGTCCAGGGCGAGCCGTATGGAGGGATCGCCGCCTAGGCGCAACTAACCGGGCCGAAACATCCCCAGCTACCCCTGCTAAAGCGCTAGCCTGCAGCAGTTACGGCAAGTACCCTCCCGGCGGGCAGGGCTGGGCGAAGACTGTCTCTACAAACCCAGATCTCTAAGCATTTATTAGCCATGAAGTACCTCTTTGTATTGTTACTAGGCGCGTGTTTTGTGTCGAAAATAAAGGCGCAAGTACCTGTAAGTAGTAGAGCCACCTCGCCTGCGTGTGCTGGATTAGCTCAGCTTGCAAAACAAAAGAGAGAGTGTGTGTGTGCGCATGCATGCATGTGTGCGTGTGCGTGTGTGTGTCTTGATGGGGAATTGGGGCAGAAAAGCGAGCCACAGGAGGTGCAGGCCCATGAGGCCAGCACACATGTGTGCGGTGAAGGAGTAAGGCTGTACAGGCGCACCAGGGCGTGCCAGTCAATCCTGCTGCCGGGCTAAGGAGGGACAGCAAAAACCAATGCCTGAGATAGCTTCTTGGCCGGCAGCACGAACACAAAGCTTGGCCGAAAAACAAGCAGTAAAAGATGTGCGCCGGCGGGCAGATGCATATGCACTTCTCTCAAAACCAAAGCAGCCCGCCTTGGCACGCCGGCACGCAGCAGCGCATCGCCGGGTCGCGCCGCGCCGCGGTGAGCGGCCCCCTAGCTCCTCGCCATGACAGCTCGACAGGCCGGGAGCACGCCTGCGGCGCGTTGAGCGAGCACTCCCCTCGCCCGGACCTGGCGAAATCGGCCTGGTCGTAGCCGCCTGCGGCGTGTGCCGGACCGATCTCCATATCGTTGACGGCGATCTCAAGGGTGCGCTCCCGATCATTCCCGGCCATGAGATCGTCGGGCGGATCGATGCGCTCGGCGCGCGTGTGGCGGGCGAGGCCGGGCGGCTGGGCCCACGATCATCTACAGGCACGTAGGAGATGCGCGGGCAGGGCGTTGCCTTCCTCGACACGCCTGACACCTATTTCGACGTCATCGACCAGCGCATCGCCGACCAGCCAGACGTTGGCCGTCGCCTGCGCAAGAACAAGATCCTGATCGACCCGACCCCGAGACCAAGCAGCGCAAGCTGCTGCAGATCTTCACCCAGAACGCGTTCGCGCCGCCGTCCTCGCGCATCCCCACCTGGTTCCCGCCCCGAACGGCATGATCCACGACTGCGCCGCGTCCTTCCCGCCCTCCAGCACCGCTGGGCCGAACTCACATCGACCCGCCAGCGTGGGTCGTGTTTTGGCAGATGCCGGGGCACCAGCAGCGTCTGCCCGTCCTCCACCCGGTGTCCGCATAGCTCGAAGTCGCGCGCCGCCAGGCGGGGCATGCCGCCGACGACGTTGTTGCAGCGATTGCCTGGTTGGGACCGAGTGTGAGGGGGCGGGGGTTAGGCAGCAGGGGAGCGGGCGTGCCGGGCATGCAGGTCAGGTGGGAGCGAATGCAGGGTTGCGAATGCAGGAGGCCGCGGGTGGGCGGGTCGAGAGAGTTGCTGCTGCCTTTGGCTCGGACGCAATCGGATGGGTCGAGACGCTCTCTGCGCGGCCACGACACGGGCGCAAACCTGAAACGCGATCCCAGCCAGTGACGCACGGCTCAATGCCCGCCGCCCGCGACACATGGAGGTGCGCGGCCGCGCCGACGCTACCGATGATGTCATCGTGACATCGTCATGACATCAGCTGATGACCGCCTCCGTCTACACCATCCCCTTCAGCGACTGCCCGTCCAGCCCGCGGCCGGCCGCCGCCTCGGCCGCGGCGAGCGCCTCCTGCTCCCGCCTCAGCGCTTGCCACGCCCCCGGGTTATTCGCCAGCCGCCACGGATGAGGGACAGGGTGGTGGTGCTCGTGTCGTGGCCGGCTGATCGGAGCTGGGCGGCGTGGTGAGGTTCAGCCCGGCCAGCGCTCGAACAGGGGCGGGCGCGTGAAGGGGTGCTGCATCAGGGTAGAGGGCGGCGCGAACCATCAGCGTAGCGCAGCGCCGCGATGCCGATCCGTCGAGCAGAAGACAGGGGGGGCGTGGAACGCGCCGTCGGCGAGCGCCGGCACTTCGAGCGGCGTTCAGGAAATGCGGGGTTTGGTTGGTTCCCGCCGGGCCGTTGCCGAGTGTCCTTCAGACAGGGCATTGATCGGACGTGTCCATGAAACGGCCCAATGACACCGTGATCCCTCACCAAGACGGTGCGCGATGATGTTGTCTTCACACTGCTGGACAGACAGCCTCGCGCGCGCACACGCCGGGGTCAAGGAGCGTGCCGCGCAAGACGGCGGATCCAACCGTGAGATCGCGGGCCGGGAACGGGGCGAGGCGTGCGCTCCACAGCTCCCCGCGTTGATCAGACGGGCAGCCTTCCAGATGGGGCTTATTTTTGTATGTGATGCCAATCCAATGCTGTGAAAAATTTGGCTCCCGAAATTGGTGAAAGCCTCTCGCTGCAGGTCATTATACACATCATGATACCCCGGTTCGTCCGCAGTCGTCAGCCACCCATCCCGTGCAAGCTCTTCACCCTGCGCCAGAGCTAATCGCAACTCTTGTCGGCGCCGCCAATAGCGGAGAGTGTTGAACACAAGGAGCCCTGCGATCAGCAAAAAGCCGATCAACTTATAGTGGAATGTTGTCAAACGCAGATGAAGGCGTTGATGCAGAGGAAGCAGGTCGGCTGGGGCCATGACGGCGGCGGAAGGCGGAGGGACGCGACGCGCCGGCGGCATTGCGGGGTGCAAACAGGCCAGGCCGCCGTCAGCGTCGCTCTTGCCGCCGGCCATCGCTCCCGATCACAAGCCGCACGCGCGCCGTGGCGAAGCCGCCCCTTTGCCCTGGGTCACGCACGAGCGTGGACCACGCGCACCCGTCTTCGCGTGTGGCCATCCGTATAGCCGGAATGGAATGTCGAGGGCGCAGTTTGAAGAGCGCCTGGTCCAAATGGTGAACAGGCGCAACATCTCCCGCGCCTCGTTGGGGCGCACGCTTGCCGAGCACGACCGGCGTTTGACGGCCGTGGTGGGAAAGTAAAGTGGAGGGCGGATGTACGGGAGTGCGACGCGCTGAGTCATGCGGGGGCACGACTGCGGCTGGGGAGGCGTGCTTGTGGGCTTTGCCGGCTTCGCCCCGGCAGGGTTCGGGGTGGTGCTTGGTGGCAGCTGCAGCGATGCGGTGGCGGCGGACGGGACTGCCTGCTTCTGCCAGCCAACGCAGCATCCCGCACCTGCTGGCATCTTTTCATTTGAATTCGCCTCAAACTCAGCTTGGCACCGTCAGGTTCGATCCCCCCCTGCTGCATTGCTCGGTCTCTGTTTCGTGGCCCGGCCCCGTAATCGCTACGCGATCATGACGCACTGTGGCCATGCACCGCAGGATTACGCGACGCCATCTGCTTCAGGCTGTCGTATCGGTCGACGGGCAATCCGGTCCCGACCCGGACGAAAGGACATCTCTTGATCTCGGACAGCGCGGGCTGGTCGGATCTGTTTTCTGACGGCGCAGGGTCAGATATTGCTTTCGACAGGGCCTTGGTAGGTGTCGAACAGCTGCGGGCGAGGCGGGGAGAAGCGGGCTCGTTGCCCTTTTGGGCCCCATCAGCTGCCAACGCCATGGACAGGGTCAGCCTGTATTTGCTCCGTGATGGGCATCGGCAGGTCGCGTGGATGCCTGACATAAGCCGGACAACCGTCTGACTCGCATCCTAGGCAAGCGCCTTGCCTTGAATGCCGCCACCGCTGCGGCTGCTGCCGCTGGCTGGTTGGGTAGCCAGCTTGGCCGGGTGCTCGGATGCCGTCAGGCAGTAGCTCCAGCATCGTTCTTTCGCCTGCAACCCCCGCGGACTTCGCCACAACCACCTCACACGACACAGGCGCAAGGGAAAACATGCTTGCACTGACATACACGCAGTCACACAAGCATGCACACGTTCAACTTGGATCACCACCGTCATCACACAAACACATGCACGCACACGCACGCATGCCGACACAGCACGCGCCAGTGCATCCGCCCACCCCGACTCACACGAAGCCGCCGACGGCCTCCGCCGTGACGCCGGCTCATCTGTCGCGGAATGGGCGATGACCCGCAAACTGCGGATCATCGCTTCCTCGCCGAACGCTACGCCATGGGCTGGCCATGGCGATCGTGGTCTTGCGCCCTCTGACGCAGCACCTCGCGCGCAAGGTCACGCGATGCACGTCGTCACCGCCGGTCAGACGGAACTCGCCCATGATCGGCGGGCAGGCCGGCCGCGGCGGGCTCCTGCCACGTGGGCGTTCGATGACCGGGGGGGGCGCAGGTACCTGCGGGCCGCGGACGGCTGGCGCTCGTCGGTTGTGCGGCGAGCAAGGGGCACCTGCCGGGCTCGCGGCATCGGGTGCTGCGGATGGGGCGGCGCCGCCGCTGCTGCTGCGCCATCATTGGCATCGGGCGCCTGGAGCGGCGCGGCCTCCGCAACACCTGCACGGCCGAGTGCAAGGTGATGGCAATGGTGTGGAGCAACTACGTGGGAGGTGACTTTGAACGGGCTGCGGCGGGGCGATGCGGCGCATGTGGCCGGCAGCGAATGCCTGGCCATTGAAGGTGCAAACGGACAGCCGCACCCTGTCGCGAGCCACCACGCCCAACTGCAGCGTGTTCGCTGGTATGCGCTTTAGACACGATTACACTACGAGCCCGATGTCCACCTCGGGAGGCCGGATTGCCCCGCGTGATGGATTACAGGCCGAGGACCTCGCATGCGAGTGCCGAAAGCATGCATGGTGCTTTATGTGCAACGCAAATGCTTTGGATTGTTTTGGCATAAAAATCAATTGACAACGGCAGATGTCCACGTAGATCGCTTCCCAGCAAGTCGATGGACCGTGCATTCGAGCGGGCCTTCACAAAGGTGCATGCCGGCGTAGCAGCTGCCATACCAGATCCGGAGGCAAAGCAGGCCGCGAAGGTGCAGTCTGAGGAGGACCGACTGCGGCAGGAGACAGCGCCGATCACCGCAGCTGACGCGGTGCAGCGCATAGCACTAGCCTTCCGTGATGGCGATTACTTCAGGTGTGCAAGGGAGGACCCATCAATCCCAGCATCCGCATGCAGGTCCGCGCCGTGCTTTGCAGCCGCGTCTGTTAGCTGGCGCACGGTGGCTTCGCAACTTGTCACCCTGCGCCCATGCTCATGTGTCGCGAGCGGCTGCATGTGGGCACGATTGTCGCCGCTGTCCGCCGGCCGCACTCGTTTCCTTTTCCCAGGCGCATGCAGGACGCCACCAAGACTGCGAACGGCATCTTGCGCGCGAGGCGCGGCCAAACCAATGCCGTGCGCGGCTGGCCGTTTGCGCTCAGGGCAGACTGCCCAGATCAAGCATCTACAGCATCCACGCCACACCGGCCTTGCCGCGAACGGGAACGAAGGCGAGCTGCGCGCAATAGCGCGGGCAGGCCTGCAGTCGCGACGATGGCAAGTGCGATTGCGTCACGGTGGTGCGCTGTCGACCCTGCGCTCCTGCAAACTGATGCAACGTGATCCACCTTTACACAGGTTGCGGGCGACGCGGCGCGGAAGGCTTTTGAGCCGCTGAACCAGGATACCGGGAGCTGCGAGACCCCGGGAAGCTGGCGGCGCAGCGAGTCGAGGAAGTTGGCGGGAAATTCGCCGTTGAGCATGATGACAGCACATCACGCTGTCAAGAGCGTGGCGGCGACGGCGACAGCAGCGGTCGCACCGACGATTGGAAGACCCTGCAAAGGTGCAGGCGTTCCAGCAGGCGCAGGGAAATGTGTCGAGCGCACTCGGCCGCCTGCTCGTGACCGTCGAAGCCTATCCCGACCTCAAGAGCCAGGCGCGCTTTGCCGACCTGATGACCCAGCTCGAAGGCACCGAAAACCGCATCAATGCGCGGTGCAGGATCTGTCGAAACGAGCGACGGATGTGCAGGAAGAGGCCGACCAGGAAGCCGACGACGATGTCGACGTCAGCGCCGGCACGGGTTCGGTGTCGAACCCCGCGATCGAAAAGAAGAAGGAAACGGTCGATCGCACCGACGATCCCGTTCGCATGTACCTGCGCGAAATGGGGCGGTCGAGCTGCTCAGCCGCGAGGGTTCGTCCGCGAGGGTTGTGATGATCGGCCTGCCGGGCGAGGGGCGACCGTTGCTGCGCGCCTATTCGATCGCCAGCCCCGCTTATGCCGACGAACTCGAATTCCTCTCGATCAAGGTGCCGACGGTCCGTTGCCCGCAGTGCAGAAGATCCAGCCTGGCGATCATGGCTCAGATGCAGAAGCCGAAGGAAGAGGCGACGCGCAAGCGGCAGGCGGTCAGCAGCTACAGGCGGCGGGGAGACGGCGGACGAGGAGGAGCGGGCCCGGATCAGAGCGCCGTGCGGCGGCAGCAGCAGAACGGCGGCAGCATGAAAGCTGACGGCGGCGGCAGAGAGGTCGGCGGCAGCGGCAGCGAGGGTGAGGACGAGTGGCAGCGGCGCAAGAGCAGCACAATCGGTAACTATTTCAATAATCCGAACCCGGTAAGTGTTGTTTCTGCCCTAGCCTGTAGTTCCGAGATGGCTGGAGCTGATCATGAGCTCAGGTGAACAGCAGACAGATCGTGTGAAGGGAAGTGATTTGCTATCCGTGCACCTCCGCTGTGTCAGCACACACGAGGTCTGCCGGTGCTGGCCAATGCAATGTTCGCACTGCATTAACCTGGGGCAGCGCAGCCCGGATAGGCAGCCTTGGCATCAGCCGAAAAGCTGTTGGCGGTGTTGCTCGTCGTGAACTGCTGCGTGGCGCAGGCGCGGCATACCCTGTCACCAGACACAGAGCTCTGCATCCTGTACGGTATCCTGCGAGTATGCTGCACCAGCTTCTAAGTACGTATTTTTTTATTTCGATACCCTTTTGAGCTTCGTCGCTCAGCTCTTTACTCAGCTTTGACGATGAACAACTTGGGAATGTTGCTCGCATAAGCGATCTTATGCAAAATCTGCAATACGCACTTCTTCAATGACAATGAGCAGCAGCCAGGGTTCGTCCCGGCATAGCAGCGGGGTGTCGAGCGCGCAATTGTCCGCTGCGCCTGCCGCGGCACCTTTGTCTGCCTGACCTCTTCAGCCCTCAAGACCGGCGACCATCCAACAAGGCGCCGAGACAGCCGCGCCATAGAACTCGCGCACCTGCAGCTGCCACGCGACTTTGTCACCGCAGTCGCGCCGTGCGGCAACCTGCTGCTCGGCAGCTGCCTCGACGGCAGCCTGCGGGTGTGGTCGCTCGACCGCCTGGCGCAGCGGTCCATCTGCCCGCTGGAGCTGTGCAAAGGCGTGGCGACACAGCTGCTGTACAACCCAAGGTGCATGGTCACGCGTGGAATGGGTGCACACCTCTATCGGGCATAGGCAAACCTGCGTCCTGCCGCCAGCGGCTCCAAAAATGCGGCCGCATCGCATCTCCTGCGCTGCAGTCCGGAGGTGTGAATGTTTGCAAAGCGACTGCCGATTTCCTTTGCAAGCTCTCGGTCACTCCTGCTTGTGCTCCGTGTGGCGCTGCGGCGTGACGCGTGCGCAGGACCGATGACGTCATCAGGCCAGCTCCAGCGGCGTGAAGACCCTGCCAGCGACCCCGACACTGACGGCTGCGCCAAGGCCTCCGGCGTCGTGCCGGCCGCCGAGCGGCCGCTGCTGACGGCCGCAGGCCAGGCGGTGCCTTGGGGTTACGGGCGGTACGAGCGGGCGCGCCAGAGACTGGAGTTCTGGTGAGCCTGGTCGGCGGAAGACCGAGTGTGTGCCAGGTGTGCCGAAATTCCCATACGTTGCAATTTTGGGGTTGTCGATAGGTGTTCCAACCTGTCAGCTGGGGCTCTCAGGTATCTCATTGCTCTCGCGCTGCGTGCTCACGCACGCCTGCACGCCGTGCCGCCTGCCGCGCGTGGGCGCGCCAGCCTGCCTCGGCCGCCGCAGAGCCCGGCGTCGACGAGGCGCGAGCGTCGAGCGCGGTCCGCGGCCGGTGCACGTCGAGGCGCGCTACAAGATATACATCATCGACGAAGTGCATATGTTGTCGCGTAACGCCTTCAACGCGCTGCTGAAAACACTCGAAGAGCCGCCGCCGCACGTCAAGTTCCTGTTCGCGACGACCGAGGTCAACAAGGTGCCCGTGACGGTGCTGTCGCGCTGCCAGCGCTTGCCACTGGGACCAGCACGAGCGCAACCCTTGCGCATCAGCAGGCCAGTGAAGTGCTTAATGTGGCCAGTACTGCCCCATAAGGAAGCAGCGTTGGCCAGGCATCTCGAACGGTGCCAAACATGATGATTGTACTTTGCACTGTCGCATCCGATGTCGGTGCGGCCCGCAGGCGACCTCCACGGTTTCGACGCGTCGAGCGCGCCCACCGCTTCTCGTGGCGCTGGCTTCCACGCATGCCGCTGGTGGACTGCGCGCTATGCCAGCAGAGCGTGCTGCTGTTCACCGGACCGCGGCGCGCATGCACGGTGAGCGCGGGCTCCGCACGCCCTAACGCATGTGTGCAGCGCCTTCGCTGCGACGCGCAAGTCGAAGCAGCTCCCTCTGCAGATACGCTGTCCTCCTCCGGCATTACGTTTGTGGTTCTGAACTGTCACGGCGCACGCAACGCTATTGTTGACTGCCGCACGCTTGTCTTCCTTGCATGTTCAACATCCTGTTTCAGGCGTGGAGGCTTGGCGGGGCAGACGGCACAGCCGTGAAGGGCGCACCTTTGCATTTTCCGGCAGGCGATGATCGGACTGCGGCGCTCGCCGCACTGCCGCTGGGAGCGCAGGGGCCGTTGCCTGCACCCGGGCCAGCAGCGCAGCATGCTGCCGGTGTGGGGCCCGCTGCGGCGGGCCGGGCAGCATGGGGTGCGGGCCAGCAGAGCCAGGCCCTTTGCTGCCGCCCGGCGGGGCGGGTGGTGGGGACGGGGACGGCGGCGCGCCGCTGCTGGTGACTGGCAGCCTGGATGGCACTGTGGTGGCTTGGCGGACGGCCGGCCTCGAGCCGCTGTTTCAAATGAAGCTCGCAAATCCTGGTCGTGCTCGGGGGCGACGAAGGCCTTAGCAGCCTTCGGCTTCTGCGGCGCTGACCGGCTGACTGGCGGCCGGCACGCAGACAAGTCGTTATGTGGTGCCGAACATCGCTGGTCTTGCACGGCGCCACGGGCCTGTGGCGCAGGGCATGCCGGCATGTCCGCTTGTCGATCTCGCTGAGCTTTGATGGCAGTTGCCGGCCGCCTGCAGGTACACCACCCTGCCCCGCCGCACCCGCCTCTGGACGCCCAGCATTCCAAGATTTGCTGCGCGCCGCCCATTTCCCACAGCACATTGATGTTGATCGCGCCCTTGCCGTCCGCGATTTCATACGCGCGTTCGACCTGCGCCACCGCACCTTCGATGCCATGGATCGAGCTCTCGTGCCGTTCCTTGCGCGTCAGCGATGCTAACGCCGCGGCACTGCTCTTGCCGCATTCGACGACGGAGCGTCCGCGTTGGTGGGTTGACAGGGGGTCTGGCTGGCAGCGGCTCCGAGCTGCTAGGGGTGTGGGTAGGCACCTTGCTGGGTTGCGTGAAGCGCGGGTTCCATGAAGCCTGCTTGTGCGGGTGAGGCGCCGGCCAGAAATGGCGCAGCGGCATGCTGGTTATTGATTGGCGGACGGGCTTTCTTTGGATATAAGGCGTCCATCTGCTGCTGCTAATCGCCTGCTGCATATGGTTTGACTGCGAGGCCGACGAAGCATCTGTGCTGCCCGATGCCACCAAAACTACCAGCCTGTTGTCGCGCTTGCCCTTGCCCCCAGCTCGACACCAACGGCGGTGGGGCGGTGTTGACCTGCGTGCCGCAGCTGTCGGCGGCTGCGCTGCTTGGGGCGGAGGTGGGGCTTGCGTCGTATCGGCTGTACTGCTTGCTGAGCGACGGCCACGTGCACACATGGCGGCTCCATCCTGACGGCCGCCCACCTAGTTTTGAGGTGAGTTCACTGAGCTGCATCCAAGTCGTCTGGATCGCCTGCTTGTGG
>NNCB01000923.1:0-13232 GCA_002317545.1 Scenedesmus quadricauda | reverse complement strand
CGCCCCCAGCGCCCCCGAGGCTCTTCAGACAACGACCAGGGCCCCGCCCCGCCCCCATCCGTGCGGCCGTCCGCTGTCGGCGCAGCCCATGACGGCCCCGCGCCCGCCGCTCGGCCACCCCCGCCCAGCAGCCCGCACCGGTGGCCCCGCCGCCGCCGCTGCCCGCGCCCGCGCAGAGGGCGCCCAGGGTGCTGCCGACCGCCGAGCAGCATTGGCGCATGACATCGGGGCTGCGGCCGCCATGGCGCGGCGCAAGTCATGGAGAATAAGATGCGTTCATTCCGCACCATCGCCCTGCTGGCGCCGCCGCTGATCGCGGTATCGACGCTCGCGGCGCCGGCCCACGCCGACGTCAAGGAAGGGTCGATGCCTGGCAGGCAGGCAATTACCAGGCCGCGGTCGCCGAATGGCGCCGCGGCGCTCGCTGGATGGCGCCCTGGCTTAGGGTACAGGTGCGGAGGTGGCATGGTTTGGCTGCGGCAGCGCCACAGCTCACTTCATCTGCTGCAGATGCCGGGCCCGGCTGTGTCTTTTTCAACTAGCCGCTCTTCTGTTGGCCATAGATTCGAAGTTTCCCGATACCCCTTGGTAAAAAGCCAGAAGGGCCTCTCCAGTACAGCAAAGGTGCTTGGAACGCACAACGCCCGCTGCACCCGCGACGCCAATAGTTGGCGTCACCCGGTCGTCTCACTTTGCGTCCTCGTGCCCCTGGCGCAGCTGCGCCTGCCCGCCGGCCGCCCGCCGTGCCCCGCGGCGCTCGAGGCGGCGCTGACGTTCTGACAGAGGGGGGGCGCCCCAGGGAGCTCGTGCTGCTGGAGGGGGAGGGCGCGGTGGCGGCGCGGTTCGGCAGCGCGGACGCCGCCAGGGTCTGCCTGTGAGTGCGCGCTCGCGCTGAGCTTTCTCGTCATAAAATGCGATCCTCGGCCTGCGCACCAGACTCTGCCAGTTGGGAGCCAAAAAGCATATTTATCCTGGACGAACGCGCCCGGGAACTGGTTCCACTTGCGGCCGCCTCGCATGCACGGTTTGGGTATATCGTCAACCAGCCCGTCCTGGCCCAGCGCATCCGAGTATACATTACAAATCCACCACACCAGGATCTTCCTCAACGGCGTCTACCTCAAGAAACTTCCAACCCTAACCAAATTAGACGACGCTTATGTTGAAACCCATTCATGAAACGACGGTACGAGACAACTATGGCATCAATCATTCTCGCCCCGGCACGGTGGGGAAAGCGCGCCGGACCTGGTTCTGTCGGGTCCGAATATAGGCCGGAATGCCGGTCCTATCGTCGTCAGTTCGGGCACCGTCAGCAATGTCCAATATGCGATGATGCGCGGGATCTCCAGGCTGATGGGCGGCGCTGTATCGGTGCGGGCATGAATAGCGCCAGCAAGGATGATCTCATCAACCCGCTGTCCGCTGGAGGCATCTCTCCCTGGTCGCCCGCGATGTGGAATGTTATCGCCTCACACCCGCGCGCACCTGTCTTCTCGGGGCAGCAGCTACGCACCAACGCAACCCCGGTATCTGCCGCATCAGTCTGTTGCTTTCGGGCAATGACAAAAACATCAATTGCAGAGGTGCTTTCGCGTGCACCTTATTTCTGTTTGACTTCCCCATGCCGTTTTCACACTTACATAATCATACCCAGTTCTCCCTGTTTGGTCGGCGACACCCAATAAATCAGCATGATTGCCACCACGCCTGACATCACGTCCCACTTGGCATGGCCTGCCATGAAAGTTGCTCGTCCCAGCGCTCCTCTTCACGCAATAACAAACGCCCTTGCAGGCAACGACACTCGCGTCCGCTCACCTTCTGCTTTGCACCCTGCCTTGTGCCCTCACGCGACCATCTGCGTACCTGTCTCCTCGCATCCGCTGTGCCTTGTGAGCATCCCTTGTTTCAACCATCCCTTGCGGTAAACGTACCAGACGGCCCTGCTCGGCCAATGCCTGTAAAATACTCTGGCGAATCCACCATACGGCATAAGAAATGAACTTAAACCCTTTTGTCATCAAAACGCTGCGCGGCTTTAATAACCTAATTGCCTTCTTCTCAAACCTCAAGATAAACAGGGTTCGAGAGTGACGGCGACTATCACCCAGGCGAGCTTACCGACCAAAGCACAGCATTGCAGGATGAGACAAGGATACTGCGAAAACCAATACAAACGGATGGGGTTGCATTTCCAGTGAAAGGCATTCGAAATCTGCTTTCTTTAGACCCTTGATATCACCCGGTTAGCGAAGGGAACGAGTCCAGCCATGCGAGCGCTGAGTCCAAAGCGTTTGCAGGGGCGGCGCGGGGGCGCCGCAGTGAGCGGGAACAGCTGGTGCGCAGCGAAGTGTGCCGTACGCCAGCCCAGCGTTGGTCGCACGGCAAACAACAACAGTGAGTGACACACACGCAAACAATTCTGTGAGATGGCCGGCGAGCCTACCATCATCCAGCCTTCAGACGCTCGCACACACTCGACCGAAAAGCACAGAACAGGATGGTTTCTGGAGAAGATGACCTCAAAACGATTTACCGGGCCGCTGCCCCATCCTTGCGCCTGTTCAGGGCACTCTCGCCGCTGCTCCCGTTCCTCGTCCTCCTCCAGCCCCCTGGCTTCAGGAACTAACCCCAGCCGCCCCGCTGCCGCTGCAGCCAGCACCGCCGCCCCCGTCGCCGCCGGCGCCCCCCGTGCTCGCCCCGCCACCATCGCGATCGCCAGCCTCACCGTAGCCGCCGCCATCACCGCCGCCCCATCCGATCGGCGCCGACGCCTTCGTCGCCGCACGCCGTCGTTGCCGCCGCGGTCGTCGCCGCCGCGTCCCTTCTGACAGCTGCGGCCTACGGCTGCGGCACCGGCCGCAGCGGCTGCGAAGGTGCCGGCCTACCTGCAGGCGCTGGGCGCCGAGGTGCGGGTGGATGCGGCTGCTGTGGGCTTTCCCAGCGAGTCTGGAGAGGACAATCGCCACCCAGAGGCGTCTGAGTTCACCGGCATATTTGTATCGCTCGACCAGGAGCCGCGCGTGTGGAATAGCCGCGACCATCGGTGAACGAGGGGAAGAGGGTCAGAAAGTTTGAGGAGCGACTGGCCGTCGTCGCGACCGTGAAACGCGTGCCCTGCTCGCAGCTGGTTCCGAACTTCATCGCAATCGTTCGACCGGCAGCAATCTCAAGCTTTGTCTTGCGAACGGGCGGGACTCCGGTCATTCCGCCGGGATGGACCAGAGTTGGGGGGCCCAACCACTTCATTAGCAATCTCAGCCGATGCCGGCACTCACAGCTTCCATTCCTTCAGGCCGCAGGGCGCGTCACCGCTGCTTTGTAAGAGCACAGTCCCTGCCTCAGGGCCTGGCCCGCGACGCGAACTGTAAGGGAGGTTTTCAGGGAATGATTAAGGGTCGGGCAGATCTCAGGTTTTGCATATCGGTACCGTACGTCCAACGATTCGGAGATCATGAAGCGCGCCTTCCAGGGTTGAGCAGGTGAAGAGGATGGTTTTGTTACCGGAGGCGATCAGCTCCGGCTTACGTCCATCATCGGTGGTACCGCGTTTCATAAGCTCATGCTGGAGAAATACCAACATGAAGAGTTCCTTTATGCAGGTACCTCGGCAGGTGCGGCTCGCTGCATGCAGACCCGCACCGGGGCTGAGGTACGCGCCGCCGCAAAAGGCCGGCTGCGTGCCAGCCTCCAGGATGACTAATACGCTGTAGCTTCCCGGGACGTTCTGCCTCTAGGTGCATTGGGTGCGGTAGCTGATGTTCATTCTGCGTGGGGTCATTCGTGGCCCGTGGGAGTCCCTGCGTCATGTAGTATAGCACTTGTCTTGGGAGGGGTAACGGGGACTGATTGTTCACTCTGTCAGCAAAGCTCCGAGTGCGTGTTTTCCGGCTGGGGGGAGGGCTCAGAGTGTTGCACAAGTCAAAGGCTTGAGTTGGCGAGGGAGAAGCTATTGCATCAGAAAGGAGAGTCGAGCAGCGGAAAGTTGCAGCCACGGCCACGCAGCCCGGCGTGTGAGGCAGGTCGGAGGGGTTTCGGGGCGGGAAAAACCGGAGGGGCAGTGGGGAGGTGCATGCGGCGCGGCTGAGTCACCTGTCGCGTTCCATCCGCTGCTGCCCAGCCGTGATGAGGCCTGCAGCTCGCTCGCGTACTGACCTGGGGGTGGGCGTGCAAGATCAGGTGAGCGAGGGACAAGGGCGGCAGGTTTGGAGGCACAGACGAGTTGCCACCGGTGCGACAGCTGAGGTGAAGACGGCGTGTGGCCGGCGACGCTGCAAAGGCAGCGTCGGGCGACGGCAAGGGCGGCATCGTGAAGGTTCGATCACCAGGCGCGAGAGCCCTTTTGAGAGGACGGCTTCAGTTCTTCGATCGTCACACCCACTGCAACGGCCCCCACCCCTTGGACGCTGCACTGAACGGCCCCGCTGCCGCGGCGTCCCCCACTTACGATGGCATCGCCGAGCGGCGTCAGGTCGGTTTTCCTGTGCGAAACCCGCCCAATACCAGGTCTGCTGCGGCGGGATCGAATCCATGCCGACCTGCACCTGCCGGATTTCGCGCCGGACCTGCCTGGGCCGCGCGCCTATGAGTGCTTTGCCTAACGGATTGTTATACTCGTAGAAATAGTAGGGTGAGGGCCCGGTGCAACAAACGACATGGATTCAGAGATGGAGACGCTGAGGCTGTTCTCGCAGATGCTCCTGTCGCACGCGATCTACTGACTGCAAACGGCGGCCCCTTGCAGCCGGGCTCATTCGGTCTCCGGAATGCACCCGCGCTCGCCCGCACTGCACGCGACCCGCGCCCCTTGAACCAAGCCCGTCCGCCGGCATGCGGCCAGCATCGTGCCGATGCTCCAGCTGTGGATGTGGGCCGGACTTCCGCTTCTGGCGAAGCCCATGATGCTGCCACCCTGGGCGGTGACGTCACCCTCCTCACCCTCAAGTCCTGGGTTGGTGGGTGTGCGTGTGTTTATCGTGGCGTGTGTTGTGTGTGTGTGTGTGTGTGTGTGTGCGCGCGTGCACGTGGACGTGTGCGTGTGTGGATGAGCGTGCATGCGCAGGTGGGTGGGTGGATGGTGGGTCGGGCTGGTGTGTGCGTGCGAGCGTATGCTGAGGTGGTTTGGGCGCTTGGCGGGCTGATAGGATTGTGGGTGTGTTGCTGGTTGCGAGCCTGCATCCCCCTTTGAGGGTGAGGGGGATAAGGGTTCCAGCATTGCGAATTGGCGGGATTGGCAAGCAGCGGTTCTGCGTTCAACGGCAGGCTGATGCGCGGATGATCAGCCGCACTTCATGCGCCAAAGTTGCAACACCCTGGGGTGAGCATACACATCGAGGTTAGTGTCGACATGCAACGCTGGCAATGCCAGGCTGGGTCGAGATTTGCTGGCTGCCCGACCGGTCGCTTTCGAACACGATCTTGCGGCCGTCGGGCGACAAGCTGTCCACTGAGGCGCCGATGCGACGCGGTGGGTGGTCGAGTCGCACTGAGGATGCCGTCGCATCGGCGCGGCGAGATGCACGGTCGGCGCGCCGCTGGGTTGGCCGACCGAGCAGTCAGCGTTCGTGCCCAGAGCATGGTGGGCCGCATGGACGGGCTTACGAGTGATGCGATCTGCGAGCATTTGCGGCACACGGCTCCCAAATTGCTCAACGGTACATTGAAAGAATTGCCCCCACAGGCGCTCACCATGCGCCAGGTGGTCGATGGGGGTTACGGGGCAGCGGCAGCCCCTGCTGCCGCTGCCGCTCCTCGCAGGCGCTCAGGGTCACTTGTAGACTCCGAATAGGTTGGTCCTTGGAAAGCCACCCCATAAAGGACAATAACTTGATTGAAAAAGCATGCGATTTCACGATGAAGAACGGAGAGAACAAAGACACCCGTCTAGCGGCGCGCGCATGCGCTGCGGGACCACCAAGGCAGTCGTTGCGCACGCCCCGAATGCCAGGACCCAGGTGCGCGCAAGGGCTTCGGCCGGTCGTGCACGGCCACAGCCGCGTCCAGCTGCAGCTGGCCGTGCGCAGGCGCCCGCCAGCCACCTGTCGCCGTGTCAAGGCGCCGCCCCTCCCTCGCCTGCACCAGACGCGGCCTCGCACTGACTGCGCACCTGCTGCTGCCGTGGGTTGACCCAGGAATGCGGTGATGTCCACGGGCCCGCGCTCACGCGGCCTGCACGGCGAGACACACTCATGGCGACTTCAGCTTCAGCATGTCCCAGCCTGCCTTGCACAGGCTGCTCCTCGCACTCAGCAGGGGGGCTGGGTATAATACGAAAGCCTGCGGGGTCGGGCGCACACGCACAGCAAGGCGTCCGGGTCGGCCGGAATGCTGCGGCCGATGGTGCAAATGATGTCGAGCAGTGGCTGTTGAGTGACGGATGAAGACTCACCGTCCGTCAGCAGCGGCAGCTCCCCCAACCTAAGAGTTCCAGCGCAGTGGTCGACATTGGCCGTCTATTGGCCGAAGTTGCCGCTGCAGCGGCAGCGCGCTCCGCACAAGCTTACTCGCTCGAAGGTCGGCGGCGTCGAAGCCTTCAAGAGGTGGGAAAAGGTGGGAGATCGGTGAGCGAGTAAGGGCTGGGCGCGTCACGGCCGCGTTGGGGTTCGGAGGCATGCTGCAGTAGCCAGGGCCTGCATAGTTGGTTTTTACAATTTTTGCAAAAGCTTCCGCAACCAGTACCAGCCCGCCATCATTTTTTGAACGCAAAGATCTCCACGCTGCGTGACAACTTACCTGTAAACGATAAGTCGCCTACCTTGGTTAAAGCCGCGTCCGCGTCTATTTACTTCAAAGAACATCACTAACCTGCAGCCAGGACCTCGGCGGCAATGATGTGTCCCGGCCGACCACATGCTCCTCGAACTTCCCAATCTGTGGGAGGTCGCACAGGATCCAGCTCTCCTTCACCGCCGCCGTCGACGGCGGCGCCACGGCGACGCCGCCTTCGTAGCACGCGCCCGTCACCGCCGGCGGCGGCGGCGCCGACGAAAGGCGCGCACGCTCGCCGTCCACGCCGCCGCAGCCGCCGTCGCCGGCATCCCGGCCCTGGTCGTCGTCGTCCGATGGCTCGCCTTCGTCACCGATGACGTCAGCATGGCCTCCTCGGCCTCCGCCTTCCTGGCAGCTGCCTCTTCGGCTTCCACAGCCGCATCGCACCGCACAACCCCTTCCTCTGCCTCTGCACCCGCCGCGCCGCGTCTCGCACCGCCGCGCGCGCCGCCCGCAGCGCGGCCGCCGCCGCGCGCCCGCCACCGTCCTTGCCAGCGGCCGCTGCCGCCGCCTTGGCCGCGCGCGCGGCGGCAGAGTGCGACAGCCGCAGCTTGCGCCGCGCGCGCTCGAGCTCAGCCGCTGCCGCGCGCGCTGCCTTTTGGGTCTCGTCACGGCGCCGCTTGCGCTGCAGCGCGGCCTGCTGGCGGGTCGGCCGCGGCGCCTCAACGCCGGCGTCGGCAGTAGCAGTGCCGGCGTCAGAGGTGCGGCCGTTCGCGTCGCCCTCCTGATTCCGCATAGCGTCAGTCGTCGTTGCTGCGGCCGGCTCCTCAGCACCCCTGGTGGCTCCGCCACTGCCCGGCCCCTCCAGTGCTGCCGCAGCTGCTGCCGTGTGCTGCCGCCCCTGGCTGCCGCTCTCCCCACAGTCAGGCCGCCCCGCTTGCTCCTGCTGCGGCTGGTTCTCGTGCCGCGGCGGCTCCGGGTGCTGCTGCTCGAACTGATTGCTCCTCGCTGCTCTGGTGCCGGCTGCTGCTCCAGATGCCGCTTCACATGCATATGCCCGGCTCGTATTGCTGCTGCTGCTGCGGAGGCTGATCCTGTCGCTGCTGCTTTACACCTGCATGACCTGCTCCTGCTCTTGTTCCTGTTCCTGTTTCTGCTGTTCATGCTGTTTCTGCTGCTCCTGCTGCTGCTCTTGCCGCTGCTCCTGCTGCTCCCCCTGCTTACGCTGCTTCTCCATCTCCTGGTCCCTCCCTTGCTGCTGCAGGTGCGGCTGCTGCTCCTGTTGCTGTTGTTGCTGCTGCTGCTGCTGTTGTTGCTGCTGCTGCTGCTGCTGCTGTTGCTGCTGCTGCTGTTGAAGCTGCTGCTGAAGCTGCTGCTGCTGAAGCTGCTGCTGCTGCTGCTGCCGCCGATCCTGCACTGTGCACACCTGCTTGCCCGCGGACCCTGGATAAGTGACCCCTTCCGTGCAAGCGGGGCGCATGCGGTGGGCACGCAGAGCGCCTTATGATCCGACAGCCCCCGCGACCGGATACCGCTTTGACCGTCCCCACTCCCTCGAATGGCGCCCTGACTGCCTTTCTCCGCGGTGTTGAACGCCGAGGCGTGGTGTTCGCGCTGTCACCGCTTTCATGTGGGGGCGGCTCGGCCCCCGTTGTGGCACTTTCGTTCGCCGCGACTAGAGTGCCATCATTTGCATCTACTGATTCCACCGCCTCCACCGCTGCCCTTCAACTGCTGTAGCTGCCACGGTCGCCGCCGCTGCTTGCGCGAGGGTGCTGACGCCGCTGCTTCCGATGTCGTCGCTGCTAAAACCGCAACTGCCATTGCGCTGGCGCGTCTGCCTGCCACCGCTGTCGCTGCCCTCCCTCTGCTGCCTCTGCCTGCTCTGGCCCTGCTGCCGAGCCTGCCTCCGCTAAAGTCGCTGCCTGCCCTGCCGCCGCTGGTATATCTGCTACTTCCCCTGCCGCTGCCGTCTCTGCGGACCCTGCTTCCTGTCCCTCGCTCCTCGCAATGACGAGGTAGTTTAGCCGCGATTGAGAACCGCCTTCACCGCCGTCACCACCCGCGGCACATCGACCAGCGCGGCCTTCTCCAAGTTCGCAGCATAGGCAGCGGCACGTCCCCTCGTCGCACACGCGCATCACCGGCGCGTCGATCGTCAAACCCTTGCGGCAGGATCGTCACACCCTCGCCGTCCTCGCCATCCGCCGCCGGCGCCGTCACTCGACATCCGCTGCTTGCAAGGGCTTCGACACGCCCCCTGGAGCATCGTCGCCACCACCGTCCACGCCTGGTGTGCCACCTCGCAGCTCGCCACAGGGGCAGCGGGGGGCTGATTTCGTCGCCGGCCGCCGCGGTCGACCTCGCCGTCGCAGTCCGCCCGAACAGCCGCAGTCGCCTCGGCCGCGCGCCGCGCGGCCTGCGCGAGCACGCGCCGCCGATGAAGTGCACGCCGCGGCCCCCTGGCCCGTAGTGCGGAGATGGGCCGGCGCCGCGGGCGCCCGCGGCGGCGCCGCCGCGGCCGCTGCTGTGCAGCAGCAGGTCGCGCACGGCTCATCTCGCGCGTGACCCACGGGTCGAACATGCGGAAGTCCGGCAGGTGGTCGATGACGGTTGCAAGGCGCGCACGCCGAGGCAGCCGTGATGCGTGTGCATGAGGGGTGGGGCAGTTGGCTTTTGCAGCAGTGGGGGATGCTGGCTGCTGCACAGGCCTCTTAAGCACAACGCTTGGGTGGGCACGTTGTACCGGTCGTCAAGGTCATCCTGCGCCGGGATATCCCCATAGATTTCCTTGACATAATAATCATACCGTTCTAAGGCAGATACGACTCGCTGCAGTTCCACCTGGCCCCGTCCCCCGCCCGCTCCAGCCGCCTGGCCGTCTCGTCTGGGACGTTACGCCTGGAGAGGCGGGATGATGTCAGCGCGCGATGTGACTTTTCCCCGGGCCTGGCATGCCAGCCGCCCCTGAGTGCATGAGCGGGCACCGCGAGAGTGCGAACCAAGCCGAGATCGCCTGACTTCGCCGCGCACACGGCGGCGAGGCGGCATTGCAGCGGCTGATCGCACACCAATTCCCGCAGTCGCGCACTGTACCCGCTCTCGACGTCATGGTGCCCGTCCGACATCGGAGCAGCACGGCGGGCAGGACGCCGTGGAATCGCGTCGAGGTTGGCGCAGAAGCCGTCACGAGCCGCAACCCCTACATGGGGCAACGGGTTCGTGCGCGAGTCTGGACACCGGCACCGAGCGATCAACAACTCAGCGGAAGGAGCGACCATTCAGGTAGCCTATAACAAGGTACCTATCAAGCCCGTGCTCGACGGCGAAACGCTCTACGAAGACCATCCGGTTTGTTTCAATGCCAAGGATCTGGGTACTTCCAGTGCCTTCGACATTCGGAAGCACGCCTACCTCGACGTATTTGCGGGGGCTTTCGGCCATACCTACGGCTGCCACGATATTTGTCACTGCGTGAGCCTCTGGCCGCGACCCTCCGCCGCGCCCGCCGCGGCCTCCGCCGCGCCCCCAGCGGCCGCCCCATCGGCCGCGCTTGGGCGTCCACTCGTCAACCCACGACTGCGGCTCGTGGCCGATGTCGATGGCAAAGTCGGCCAGCCGCGAATTGACGCCGGCGCGCGAGCGCTTTTGCCTGCTAGCGGTGAGACCAGCGGCGGCGCCACGCTCATGCTCGGGCGACGATTCCTCCGCGGGTGCGTCGGGGTCTGGTGTCATTCTATGTGCGTTGAACCATGTTTATCATCCATCGCACAGGTGCAATTGTGCTAGATCGTCCGGGCCGCTTTTGCGAAAGTTGAAGATCGTGGCCGGTGACCGCGATCGAGAGCGCATGGTCAGGTGCTCTATATGAAATGTACGTATCTTGGACATCGCCAACGCAGCACGGCACATTGGTGCGGCAACCGAACCCAGCATGCGTGCCGCCGCCGGCCGGTCGTCCGGCGTATGCTCGGCCCTTCGCCTGAGCCTGCTTTTGCAGGCTCGGCACACCAAAATTTCTATGTTAATGAGAATGCGCCTGCCCCGCCCCTGGTCGTGTCACTCCCCTGATCGGGCATGGAACGTCTGTTGATTGCCCTGCCGCGCCAGTCCGGCCGCCATGCCACACTCTCCCATCTCATCCTCCCTGTTCTTCCACATACCCGTTCTTTGGCAAATGCACAGCTTCAGCAGATGCCGTCTTGATTATACCACACCCTGCTAGACTATAGCCCATCTTCCGTGTGCACCAAAGCCCGCGACCCACCGTTCATGTCACAGGCCTGGGCGGGCAAAATTTAGGTCCCGGAGACCCGCCTGCCATTTCCTGCGTAAACCCGGCTGAAGATCCTGCTAATACATTATAGAAAGGCACCCGGTATTCAAAAAACTGGGTTAAGCTATTCTCTAAGAAAGCTATTTGTAAATCCAGACCGGTACCACTGCCGCCACCGCCTCTGCGGATACATATATCAGGATCTACCCGGGTACTAGTATTGGTCGTAACAATCACTGCGGCTCATTATCGGGATTAAGTTTGCCTTATGAAGTATGAGCGCGATTTTGAGGGTATGGCGCTGTTTGTGTGTGGATGGGGCAGGTCGCTCGCGGCCGCGGCATGTTGCGTTGCAGGCGGACGCCGGCTCAACGTGGTGGTTCAAGCAACCGACAGCAGGCCAGGGCGGGGCCCGCGCCTGTTGTGGAGTCGGGGAAACGCGGCGCGTGCGCGGCAGCACAATTACCGGCAGCACGCCTGCCCGGCGGCACGATCGTCGACGACCGCGGCAACACACCGTGTGCTGCGGGCTGCTGCCCGCCACGCACGTCACCCTAACGTGGAGTCAGCAAATGCAGTCACGAGGCCCTGAAGGCCGGTGTCATATCCAAGAGCGGGCAGGAAGTTGCAGCAACGGCCGGAAGCGTGCATCTTCAATGAGTATGGGGCGCCAACATCCTTCTGGAGAGCCGATTGCTGGCACGGAATAGGCTACAGCCGTGGACATCCATCCACTTGCTGCTGGCGGCAGCCAGGTGTGCAGGAAGCGGAGCGGCCGGGTTGCCCGTGCTGCAGCGAAAACCAAGCTCACACGAGGCCCAACGGGCAGAGGGGCGTGATCAATGAAATTGCCTGAGGGAGGCCCGAGAGCAATGACGGGCACATTGGGCAGAATAAGCATTCCTTGGCAGTTATGAAATCGCAAGGGCTTGCTGCGCGTGTGCTGGCGGATTGGCAAGCCGCAATCGCGCGAGCTCGCAAGCCGTATGCGGGCGGCAACGCATGCACCCGCGGGATGCGCCGAGAGCCAGGCCGGAGCTGGCGAGGCCGAAGGCGCACGCACAGCCAAGGAGTGCAAGTACGGACGCGCCTTCCTCCCCCACATGCCAGGAAGCCAAACCCGACGGCCGCTAGACGCTGGCGCGCGGACGGCCCCTCATTTGGCCGCGGCGAGCGGCCCCTGCCGCCTTCGGACCCAAATGCGCGCTGGCGCGCGGCCAGTAGCACCGCCGGTGCTGACCAGCCGCCGCGCGCCGGCGGACCCGACCGTGTGATGCTGCGCCAGCCGAGCCGCCGGCCTCGTTGATAGCGGACATCGAGAACTGGTATTGCTTCACAGCGGCGGGGTGATTGAGGGTGGGAAGGCCGGAGACGTGGGAACAATGTAAATGCGATTGGACGACCAAAATCGTAAAATTGCGAGAATCGTTCAACGTATGGCAGGCAGCAGGCAGAAGGCGCAGGCACCATGCGAGGCTGGTGGCGCTGCTGCACACATGCGGCCCGGCCGCACCGAGTTCCGCGCGCGACTGAAGCCGGTCTTTTATGCCGACGCGCTCATTGTGACCGCGTCCCGCTCGACAAAATTCTGGGTGATCGCAACCGAAGGCCCAGCATCGATCAACGACCGGCTCGGCAGGGCAGGGCGGCCAGCGGACGAGTGAGCCGGCACGCATCTGGCCGGGCGTACCACTTCAAAGAAAGACCCCGCAACCTTGATGAGGGGTTCAGCCCCGTGATCATGGCTTTGGTTATCTTGCCGATCGCGATGTCATGCCGGGGACCCAGGGGTTGATGTCACAGTGACATCACTGGAATTAGCCGGTATCATCGAGCTTAATTGAGCTAAGAGGCAAAACACATCGAATTTCTGCCCACACGGTCCTGCTCACACCTTTTGCTGCTGCCCACATGCAGTCACTGCCGTCGTGGCAATTCAGCCGGCGGCCCGAATCAAACAGCCCGTGGAGCCTCGACTGCAGGCAGCCGGTCGGCCGGCTGAGGGCAAGCGTGTACAAAATCAGAAACGCGTGAGGCGGCGGCAGCTTCCAGACTTGTAAGGCAGCTCCCCGCGCACCTGTATGTCGTAGAAGTTGATGCACTCTGGGCCAGATGGCGGGTCCCGGTCAGTTTGATGTTTCCGTCGGTGCTGGACGAGATAGCGCAGGTTGCGGATCGGCTGGGTGCAGGAGCGCAGTGAAAGGCGTGTCATGAGATATCGTCCTGTAGTGATTCGTGTGTATGT
>NNCB01000922.1:0-13239 GCA_002317545.1 Scenedesmus quadricauda | reverse complement strand
CCCCCTCCCTGACGGGGGTCGGGCTATCACCGGGCCACCACGGCGCAGTTTCGCATGCGCACGAAGGGGCCATCATCATTCCTCCTCGTTTTCCGGCTCCCAGCGTTCGAAAGCCTGTTCCCCGGCCCTGAGCACCCTCTCCGCGATCGTTGCCAACTCCGGGAAGACACGGGCCCTGTGCCGTAGCCGATCAGTGCCAGCCTGCCGCATACCGAGTGTTGTCATCAGGCTCAAACACGCGCAAACGTTGTCATCCGATGACCTCATATGCGCACCATTCTTGTGCTTTCACATCCCGCAGACTGCCTGAGCTGATCCTTCCCAATGGCAAGACCAGATCTTCCAGCTGGCAGATTCCTTTTGCCACCGCCCTCAAGAACAAGAGGTGGTCATGGGTCGTCGCTTCTGTGGTTCGCCACCGTCTTCCATCTTATCGTCTGAGGCGCAGGCTGGGGCACCGCAGTGCAGTTTTCTGAATGTCGTATTGGAATCGAGTGGATTTCCATCATCGAGTCGCCGATCGGTCGCCTTCCGATGACATATTGGACATTGCCCTTCCAACCCACATCCGAATCGAACGCGTCATCGTCGATGCCGGTGAACACCAGATGCTTGAAGTTGGTGCGGCCGCCGAACACTTCGATCCCGTCGTCCGAGCTGTTGTGAATGTGGATATGGTCGATGCCGCGATCAAGGCCTCGCTGCGTTGCGAAAACCAGCATGAAGCTCAGACAGAAGAGGCGTACGCAACGCAGTCTTGGCAGGGTGCATGACATGTGATCGGTGCCGACCTGCCCCATTTTCACTCCCGACCGATCGTTTGCCATTCGAGGCAATTATCGCGCCGGCTCGAACGCGTCACCCGCTAGCTATGCCGGTTCTCCCCAGGGCGAAAGCTTGAATCTCAGGGCATTCTGGTGCACCTTAGGCAGCTGAAGATCCAGGAACCCTGGCAAAGTCTGACGTCCATACGCTTGTGCCGAGCGCACCAGCCCCGCCCATTTTACCGGGCCTTTTCCTCTTACCGCTTTTTGCTACCTGCAATGTTTCTTGGCTTGCATGTGTCGCGCTCTGCGCCATTGTCCTTTCTCGGCCTCTGATCCGGTGCATCCTCGCAGTCAGCGGCCGTCCGCAACGGCAGGATCGCCGACCTCGCGAGGCAAGGCGTCGGCTGCGCAGTCGGCGACGACACCTGGAGCTTCCTGGGCAAGCCCGTCAACCGCCATCAAATCCTCTACACGACAGTGGAAGAGCACGGTTACGACGGTTTCCAGATTTTGCCGCGCTTTGCGACCGAGATCTACTACAACTGCTCGACTGCCAGCCAGAATCTCGCGCTGTACAACTCTCTGTACCGCTCCTTCTACGGCCGCGACTCGACCATTGACGAGCTGATGCAGCGAGAGGCGGAAAGGGTGGTGCGCGAGGGCCTGCTGGCGCTGCGCCAGGACCCCCACATGATGGTGGGTTGAGGGATCGGGTCAAAGAGGATAGGCAGCAGAATAAAAATTTATCAATACGATCGCTTTTGCCAGTGCACTATTTTGTTTGCTATCGTGCTAATCTCCGCCGCATATTTGTTGGCTCTGACATCGGTCGCAGCCCTTAGCACGTCCCTTACGCGCTGCCATCGAAATTCGGTGCGGAATACCTGCACCACCACAAATGTAAGCGTCTCTGCAGGCAGGGGCGGCCATGCACTGGGTCGAGCTGATGTGGCTGAGTTTGCCAAGTACGCCTTTGGCCATCACCTCCCTCAAGCACGGCGTCCTGCAGGGCCGTTCAAGGCCAGGCGCGCGCGCGAGGCCTATTTCGTGCAGTGCGACGCCTCCACCACCACCGCAGACGATATCAATCAGGGCGTCGTCAATATCCTGGTCGGCTTTGCGCCGCTGAAGCCGGCGGAATTCGTCGTCATCAGCCTGCGCCAAATCGTCCAGCCGCTGGTTTGAGGGAAGGGAGCGTCACATGGGACAGTTTTCAGTCAATGCGCAGCGGTTCGATCCCTATAAGTGCGGACGGCCACTATGTCGCGGGCATGGGGGTGTGGTTGGCGTGGGAAGTTCCAAGGTGTCGATGCTGAAACGCACTTGTTGCCAAACGTCCGTTCTTTGGGTTGAAAATCTGTTCGTCAAGATCTTGGCGTGCGCTTTCTGCTCGCACATCTGTTAGGGCTGGGCTTTTGCACTGCCGTGCACGTTTTGAACCATTGTACACGTGACAGCCTTTGTGTGTGTTTATGGCGCGCCTGCTCGCCGATGCATTTTGTCATCGGCAAACTTGACGTCCTGCCGAAGATGACTGGACAAGAAGCATTGACGAGGTGCTTGAGCGAATACTTTTCCGTGGGCCGTCTTTGTGGCGCGGCCCAGGTGCGACATCAGAATCGGCCGACCGCCGTCCTGAAGGATTTGGTATATTCGTGGGTACGTGGTTGGTTTGGTTACATATGATTTCGGTTGCCTGTTGGTTTGGTTACAAGTCACAACACAGTAACCTACCTACAATACACGTTATTGCATGAAAATCGCATTGATGCAGGAATTCAGCCAGGCACCGAAGAACCCGGTGATCCTGCAACAGCTCGAAGCCGTCGCCGCCGAGCAGGGCCACGACGTGTTACAACGTCGGCATGGACGGCGAGAACGACCATCGCCTGACCTACGTGCACCTGGGCATCATCGCCAGCCTGCTGCTCAATTCGAAGGCGGTGGATTTCGTCGTTGCCGGTTGCGGCACCGGAGCGGGGCGATGATGCCGCCGATGTATGTAGCAGCTTGACGCGGAGGCGTAACCGGACTTTGCCGGTCGGACATCGGTGAGCGACCCGTCGGGCGTATTCTGCACCTTCATATTGGCAAAGGCGGGCAGGAAGTCGGCGATCGGCTGGTCGAGCTTCATCTTGCCGTCCTCGACCAGCACAATCTCCGCCAGGCCACGTTATGGTGCTCATAATAGCGTTTCAAGAACCACTTTGATTCAACCTTCACCTTGATTGCAGCCCTGCACCCAAGCCTCACGCAAGGCCACTTCGTTCTCTGTTCACCGACGCAAATCTTGTCAAACTCGTCTTGACTCGGCGTCCCTTTACTGTTTAATCGCAAAAAATGGCTTTCAAAACAAGTCTTTACCTGCTGCTCGCGCTGCTGCTCGCTGTCGGCGCGGCGCACGCCATGGTGGGCAGCTGGAGGTGCTGGTTCTCACGTGCCCCGGTTAGCGGTGTTATATGCATGGAAAGTGGAATGACGCAGGCGTCTTACGGAGCGGTTTATGAAGTTGTATCCATAAGGGGTAGACCAGGGCAGTCTGAGGCAATGCACCTTCCAATTTAGCATTAGAGCTCACCATAGTATTAACGAAAACCAGAGCCGGCAGCTACCGATTTGCTGGCCAGGCGTTTGCCCTTTTTCAGGTCGGTAGTGAATATGGCGCCTCCTAAGCCAAATTCTGTGTCATTGGCAATCGCTATAGCTTCTTCTTCGTCTTTGGCAATAATAATACTGGCTACAGGCCCGAAGAGCTCCTCTTCGTAAGCCGGCATGCCTTTCGACTTGGCCGCCCGGCAGGCTTTGCAGGGACGGACTGGTACACCAAGGTGATGCGCGGCTCCGGCGCCGTCTTCACGGTGGTGCCGTCAGATCCGGCTTCTCCCTCAATCTGACATAGCTGCGTGGGCCCCTGACGGCTTGGCCGCTTTGCCTACGTCATCGTGCGTTCGGCCCCAAGCACAAGCGCAACACGCTGCCTGCCCTTCAAGCGCCTGGTGCCGGGCTTCGAGGCACCGGTGACCGGTACGTATTCGTCGTCGAACCGCTCCGCCAGCTGCCGCATCCCGTACGTCGCCAACCCCAAGGCGCGCCGCATCGAGATGCGCTTCCCCGACCCGGTGAATACCGGCTACCTGACCTTCGCCGCGCTGATGATGGCGGGCCTGGACGGCATCAAGAACCAGATCGACCCGGGCGGCCCGAGCGACAAGGACCTGTACGACCTGCCGCCGGAAGAAGAGAAGAACTACAAGACAGTCTGCCATTCGCTGGACCAGGCGCTGGAAGGTAATTTGAGGGGTTCAGGTCCTAGTTGACGCTGTCTTTACTGGAGCTCCCTGGCTTCCTTGCGGCCTTCTCTTGCCGTGTACAGCAACCGCACAGCAGCCTCTTTTCCACAGCTGCGTGCACCTTGCTCCGCCTGCCGCTTGCCTGCCTGCGCCGTTTGCTCGGTCTGTCGTGCTAACCTCCCTCACAAAAACGACGCTGACGCTGACTGTCACATCTATGTCACCGCAGAACGTCGGCCTGGACCCGACACGCTCGCCGCAGTTCAAAAGACATCGCCATGACCTTCACGCGGAAGCGCCGATTGGCTGTCCGCTCAACCCCGCGGCTCGCCTGACCGGCGCGGCCACTGGACGTTGCAATTCGACCTTAATAGCAGACGTTATCTAGTGCGAAACCTCCCCCGTGCGCCCTTCGCACAGCCGCCCGTCCGAGGGTTGGCATGGCGGTGGAAATCGATGTCAGGTTGCGTTTGAACTGCGCCCCACCGGGCAGGCAGGGTGCTCCGCCGGCCTCAAATCCGGTCCTGTGCTGCAACCTTCATCCGCCACGACATTGCCATCACGAACAATGGCTGTGAAAACCCGTCATCCCGGCGCACGCCGGGACCCAGCGACTTTGCTGGACAACAGTTGGTACACGCCTGCAGGCCGAAGCCAATCCTGCAATGTGAGCCCCAGCAGCTTGGTGCCGCGCGCCAAGTGGCGGGCGCTCTCGTCAAGTACCAGCTCGGCCGCGAGTCCCGTCTATGCGCTGATCATCGCAGCCTTCATCCCCAACACCAATGTCGGCGGAACCCCGGTCGGACTGCAGGGGCTCGTGCTCTTCGGCCTCTATCTGTCGGGGATCGTAGGCGCTCGTCGTCGTTGCAGGGGTTGGGGATTTGCGGTGAATTTGCACTGAGAACGCTGCTGCGTGCAGGCTTATCCAGAACAGCACAAAACGGCCAAGTCAAGCTGCCTGTTCGACCTTGCTGTGTCGGCAGCCTTGGGCCACCCTCAACCCACCCCTCAACCCACCCCTCAACCCTCATGCCGGGATCCCACCTTATCTCCATCCCAGACGACTTCCTGCTGACCACCACCTTTGCAGCTCAGCGCCAGCCGGCGCCAACACTTCGTACCCGCGAAAAACTTGACGGCCCCTGAGCGGCAACAGCCTGAGGACAAGGCTCCCAGCTGGCAGCGACGTCAGGTGTTGTCGAGGGGAGCTGCTCAGTGTGTGCCACGCACAGGCGCCGGCACGCACTGCGCCATACACGCGTGGTGCGGCAAGCCCGTTTTCACGACTGCTCGCGTCCATCACCTCCTGCGCACTCGCACAGGCTCGAGCGCCTTTCAACGGCGGGGGAGTTGTCGGCGCGCTGGCCGGCGCGGCTGCGCGGCCCCGGCTCAGGCGCTGAGCGTGGATTCCGCACCTGCTCGGACATGCCGATTTACATGGAGCTCGGCTGCACCTGCGCGAACGTCGCGATTGAGGCGTGCCCGGCCGATGCCCCGGAGTTCTGCCGCAGCTGCACCAAGGCGATCGTAAGAGGCTGCATGAACCTGCTGTGCGGTCGCGGATGACGCCATGCGTCTGCAACCCAAACGCATTCATATGCACAAACTGCAATGCTTGAGGACTGCAGACCTGTATGCTGCATGTTGCATATTTCAGCCGGGGTCTGGTCGGTGTTGTTGGCTATCGAGACCCCGTTCGTGGTGGTAATCACCCGTCTGCACGCGCGCGCTGCGTTGTACTTACCCACCACAGAACTGGTCCAAGCCGCTGGGATCTGGCTCGAACCGTGTCCGACTGGTTGCGGGTCGGCGCCCTTCTTTGTGGGACTGCGTGTTGCATCTCGTGCAGCACCAACTTTCAGCTTCTGCCGCCCACACCTCGTCCACCCTGTACCCCAGCAGTCCAGCAACCCGCACAGACGCCAGCTGTGTGCACTGGCGGGCGGCTTGGGGGCACAGGCAGCGACGCTGGCCAGCAAAACCGCAACGACGATCTTCCGCGACAAATTCATATTCCACTCCCCAACCGCATGACCATGCGGCATCAACCCCGTGCCTGCAACGCGGCTTCGGCCTGTTGCACCAAAGTTGCGACGATATCGGCGACGCTTTCTTCTTCCGATACCATACCGACAGATTGCCCTGCCATTAACGAACCATTTTCGACGTCGCCGTCGATCACCGCGCGGCGCAGGGCGCCCGCGCTTAAGACAGCAATATCTGATGCACGGGCTGGCTGCTAACGCTGAACTCGCATACTTGGAACTTCACGCTGACACGTCTGCCCTTGCTGCCAAGATCCTGGATAATGTGACGTCATTTGATGCAGAGATGCAGATGGCTCTCAACACGGCCATGCCGGTGAGCCGTGGATTCAGGAGGCGACCAGCCGTCACCCACAGTGGCGCAGAAGTCCAGCTCGGTGGCGTAAGTGAGTGCTGCACGCTTATCTGCTTGCTCGGCAGCTTCGCTTCTACCTCGCAACACGGAACTCCTACTACCTTCCACCTCGCAGGCCTTCCTCGGACTGTCGAACCGCTCCACTTTCAGCAGGAGTTGCATGGTCCGCCGGCAAGCGAGATGGAAGAGGATATGCTCGACCTTGCCGCGGGCGTGCGGCGGACGAGCCGGCTGTCGTGCCAGATCCTGCTGACCGCGGACCTTGAAGGGCTGACCGTGCACATTCCAGCCGAGAGCCGCAACATGCAGGGGCCGCGCTGATGGGATGGCTGCGCCGGCAGATTCTGCATTCACGCTCAAAGACTCTTCTTTCCCTTGCTCCCCTAAATACGGCCACACCTCGCCGACGCGGCATGCACAACGGCGACGCGCTCGCCGCCCTCGCACGCCTAGGCGCTGGCTGCGCGCGGCGATAACACATGGGCTTCATCGAAACCCCGTAACCGCCACCACATGCTCTGGACGGCAGAGGTGACCAACGTTACGGCGGTTTCCAGATCCTGCCGCGGTGGCTACAGGGCATCGCCACCGGGTCACGCCGCACATGACCCTGACGTTACAACGCATCGACCGCTCTTCGACACGCTCGCCCATCGCCGAGCTGACGCAGCGAGAGCCGGCCTGGTCGTTAGGGACGGCCTGCTATCGCTGCGCCACGACCCCTCATGATGGTGAGCGGCCTGCGTAGTGCGTAAAAACGGGGCTCGGTCGACCCCAAAAAAGGCGGAGCGCGCAGCGAAGGCGGTCCTGCGACCTGCTGTCGAGACTGCAAGGGGACGTGGCAGCTCTCGTGTCGCCTTGTTCGCTCAACCCTGCACCCCCGATTTGCCGGCATTGACCCCCAACCTCCTGCACGCACCAAGCCAACCTGGCGCTGCTGGACGGCTCTGGCAAGAGCCTGGTCATGCGCTGGGTCGAGGCCGTCGTGGCAGAGTTTGCCAAGTATGCCTCGTGGCCCCTCACCTGCGTGAATGCCGATGATCGGGCTTTCCGCAAGGCTATGAGCGCGATGAGTGGCAGTGTCGAAAACGATCGGATCGGAAGACGCAACGGGCGAGCGCTTTGGGCCCTAGGCCATGGGGCTGCACACGGCGCAACTGCAGAGCTGCGCGCCTGGTCGGCGGAGTGGTTTGCGCGGACAGCAGCTATTGGCCTGAGCTTCAAAAATCCGCGGGCAGTGGCCTTCGCCCTGATCGAGCTGCAGGTCTGTCTAGGGATCGCGCCATATGGACTATCTCGAATGAAATATGGATTTCAGATTATAGATAGTCTGACATGCGCCGTCTAGGCTCCTTTCATCACCCACGAAAGGAAGAACCCATGCCCATTGACACAACCATCCGTTCATCACCGGCTGCTCGTCACTGTGCAACGAGTATGGTGCGATGCTTGTCATTCCTTGTGCCTGCATACTACCCGTTGCTGCGGCTGCGTCCCCTCAAGGTCATGTATGCAAGTATTGCCCCAGCCGCTTTCTGTGGGGGTCATTGGCAAAGCGGTGTGGACGTTCATGAAGCGCTTCCTTTATGAACAAGTTTATTGAATGCTCCGTTGAGCTTTGGGCAATTGCTGATATGTGCTTCAAGTTAGCTCACATAGTAGCTGCAAGCAGCTGCCACCGACTCCATGAGGCTGGCCTTGTGAGTGACCGATGCCTGGCATCTGTGATGCAGATTTTGCAAATCAAAGTGGGGTGATGTAACATTTGCATAATAAGTGGGGTTTGTGGTGGTGTATATAACATGGGTAAAAGTGGGGTTTCGGGTGGGCGGGAGCTGCCTTTTGCTGGCGAATCCCGAATTCTGAAAGCATCGCCGCAGGACGTGCCTACTTATGACCTGAAACCGGAAATGAGCGCTTTTGAATTAAGAGATGCCATTATTCCTGAAATAGAAGCGGAATCCGCCGACTTTATCTGCCTGAATTTTGCTTGCAATACGCAGGTTGAAATTTGGTAAGCGGCTCATACAGCTGCAAAGTCGCTTGGATGTGGAACCTAGGTTCGCAGCAGGTGTTTCTTTGTGTGCAGTATTTCTTGCAGTTTGATTGACAGTCCCAATGGATGACCGCGTCGGGCTTGTATTGATCAAACAATTGTTCTACAAATGAAGTATCACAAATATCACCTTTCTCAAACCTATAATTAGGCGCAGCCTCAATATCTTTCAGATTGGCCAGGTTCCCCGCATAAGTAATTTATCTAAATTAACAATAGTATATTCAAGATTATTGCAGTAACAAGCCTGACAACATAAGTCGACAATAAACCCGGCACCTCCTGTTATTATAATTGTCTGTTACCGCGAGTATTAAACCGCTTTAGGCCCAATGCTTTTCAGTACCTTCCTGCCTTCTACATCTTCTGATCAACACTTCAAGGCAATGGGGGCACGGCCGGTCTCTGCGCGTTGCAAGCCCGGCTGGTCGGGTGCCTGAGTCTGTCAGCGCATACACAATGCTGCTGCGCTCCACGACACGTGCAGTGACGCGCATGCGTGCAGCTGCGCGGCTGTCCGAAAAATCATATCTGGTCCATCATGCACCCATACACCACTAGAAGGCAATGCAAAGTAGGCTCACATCGACCGTATTGCGCATAAAAGGGTGCATTTCCTGTCATCCACGCGTGCCCGAAGAATCGACTGCCAGTCGTGCCAGTCGAACGCCTCGACGCGTTGCACATAGCTGCCGCCTGCACTGCCATCGGCGTTGCAGGTGCTGCCGGACACCGTACCGTTGAGCAGGATCGTGCCAGGATTGAACGTCAATTGCCCCGGCACAGGGTCGTTGATGACGACCGACGTCGCTGCGGCGCCGCCGCTGTTGGCGATTGCGATGCAATACTCCACAACCGCGCCCGGGATCAGCTTCGGATTCGTCTGTTGTTGAACGGATCCGAACGCGCGAGCTGGATCACCCAGCGTGTCGTCATAGGGGGCGATGGCGATGCCATGCTGCGCGAGCACGCCAATGTCATATTTCAGATTATGCCCGACCTTCAGCACCGCATCGTCGGCGAACAGGTCGCCGAGCCGCGCCAGCGCGGCGTCGATGGCGTCTGTCTTCTTCAAGAATGATGTCAGGTTTATCGCTGTCACCGTCACTCGAATCGGGAGGCGGGCATGATCGGCTATGTGACTTTGGGGACGAACGACCTGGCCAAAGCCCCCAGTTCGTTGAATGACGCGATTGCCGCCGAGAAGCCGTGACGTGCGGCGATGTCGCGGCGACTGTTTGGCAGGCTGCAACACGGGCTGTGCCCGGCGCGACGCTGTCCTTGAGCATCGCCTGATCGTCATTGTGGTACAAGGGCATGGGTCAGGCTCCGGGCAGGTCAAGGATACGCTTGGCAATGACGTTGAGCATCACTTCGCTCGTCCCGCCCTCGATCTTGGACTGGCTGCTGGCTGCGCAGCCAGCGCCCGCACGCTTGCTGCTCTGGTTGCTATCCCATCGAGCGCTTGCTGCCGCCGCCCGGCTGACATGACGAGTTGCCCAGCTGTGTGGCCGTCACCAGACCACAGCCGTAATTGATCTTGAGGGGGTCCTGAATTACAGAGCGGGTTCGTTGTTGTGGGTTGTGCAGAGATGTGAGTGTCAGTGTGGGTGTGCATTACGGGATTGTTGGCCAGATAATTGGGTGGGGACAGCACGTGGCAGTACATAGAATGTATCATGACTGACGTGCTACGTATAAGTGAGCAATCGTTGGGAGTGGCATGGTTGCCGATCGCGCAACTCAACTCAGTGAGGTATGCCATGCACTGATGCAAGAAGGGGGGGATGCTGTTGTGTCCGCTGCAGACTACTCTATCTAGATGTCAATGCAATGGACACTGTGAATGCGGGTTTGCTGGTAACCATCTTGCTGTCGGGCGTCGCGACGGCAGGGGCCAGCAACGCGCTTCAGCTGGTCTGTCGTCGCTGCCCAGACGTTGGAGCAAGCTGTTCGTTACAATGGCCGGGACGGCTCACACGGAACATTGCGTGTTCAGAGTGGGCGTATTAGTGCTACGGCTCGGAGGCATGTCTACTGTACTTGACACGCAGCCGCGGAATGTATGTACGTGCTCAGCCACTTTACCGTATACGTACCAGATGCATGCTCTGTGCTGACACATAAATGTCAGCTCGCTATGGGAGAGATACAGCACTTGAGCCATCCTCAACATGCGCAGGTAGCTCTTTCCTGAGACGGTGAATTACTTTCAGAGTCGGCTTCTTTTAATACCGCTGCACTTACAGGAGAAAGTAAGCCCGACACTAAGAGCAAGGGCGAGAGCGTCCTTGCGGGGATGATCAACCTGAATACCGTGAGCCGCGTAAAAGTAACTAGCAGCTTATACCGATAGCAAGCTGAGCAAGATCCTGGAATTGGTACAAAACGCTACCGCCCGAAAGTGCCAGGAATTGTTGATACCGTAAGTTTGCCCGGGTGAACGCAATGCCAGCCGAGGTAGCAACCAGCACCCCACCTGACGCCCTGGAGGCGGCCCAGCCAGCCCAGCAGGAACAGCGCCGCGACGACAGGTACATCTGTTTGAAATGCGGGCGGTCGGGGTGGCCGAGCGCGACCTGCCCGTCTTTTGGCAGGGGCAGCTGCCAGAGTTTGTCGAGCAACAGGCCTTGTCTGTGCCGGGCTGGCTGAATTTGGCGACCGCTTGGCCAAAATCAAAGTAACCGATTCTCTGGCCGACGATGCGCGTTCAGGTTTTTGGCGCTTTGCGGCGCCTGAATATTACACGCTCGCGCTGATCGTCAGCATCGGCATCGCAACCTATGTATTCGTCACGGGCGATGCGCAGAGCGAGGAATTGCTCACCCCGGCGCTGGTCGCGGCAATCATGGTGGCCAATCTGGTACCGCATGGCGCTATCGTGACAAATTGCCCCGTGGCCAGGTAGCATTTGATGAGCAGTTGCCGACAGGCCGCTTTATTGACCATCCCCTTCAGGGCCATTTGGGATTGCTCAGGTACCCATTCTACGGCTTTTTCCATATCGGCAGTGATCATCTTCAGGATCGCTCCCGCTGGGAAGAGCGAGCTCAAAAGTAAGCTTTGTAGATATGCGTAACCATATGAATATGAAGTGCCATTTCGAAAATGCGCTGGAAGTTCCTTCTGATACCTTCAGGGAGCAATTGCCCATGGCTGCTGAAATGCTTAAAGACGCTAAGGATAAAAATATAGTGATGTACTGTACCGGCGGTATTCGTTGCAAAGCCAGGCTTATATGTTACACCGTGGTTCTCTGTTTGTTGCCAACAGGCGCTGACCTGCTGCATATCGGCTCGCTCGATCCAGGAGGAATATCTTAGCTGTCTGAGCACCCATATGAAGAAGTAGGTAATAAGTATTGCGTCACTTCAAACGTAGAGAAAGTATTTGATAAAGTCAAGGGCGGCTACTCAGAGTCCTTTTCGAGCATCCGCAAGTGGTTACGCTGGGTACGTATAGCATCACCTAAATAAATTGACAGAATAAAGGCCAAACCATACACCATGCTACGAAGCGTTTCTTTTGATCGGGTTGTAGTAGCCATTTTTTCTCCGTGAGCAACAGTCTCATTGCAAGTTACCCACTTGCAATTTATATAGGCACTTGATGGCCCAAGCTTACTACATTACCCAATCTATGTCATCACAGATTTTTAGCATACTCATATAAGGGCCATCGGGGAAAATTGGGACGAACAAGCGTTGATGCACAGCAAAAGATTTCGACGGCTGGATACCACCAATAAGTGCAAAAGCACTGGATCATCAGCCCTCGTACAGGTTAGACACCAAAGATATCCTTATATTTGTTCAAAAAATCGGCAAATCCATGTTGGTAAGGGATGCTCGAGGCGCTTCACGATGCGCCGCTACGTGCGGCGTAATTCGTACACCAGCCCAAACGGGGGCGGTCCTTCGGCCCGAGCTGCGAAGTTATCCAGAAAAGACCATACCAAGCGTACCCAACTACGTTACGCCTTCCTGCTTGGCTTGTAAGATCAGGCACCGGATATGCGAATGGAAAGATTTGTGCAGTACGCAACGGCTTCAAATATGTTTTGAAAATCTAGACTATATTTTCTTGGTACCATTACTTGACAGGTCTGTGCAATTTGTCCTACGGAAACAACTTGAGATCAATCGCCGATTATACATAAAAATAGCAAAAGCATTTGGTCACAAAAGGAAGTGTCAAGGTGAATTTGGAAGTGTCAATGTGAAATTCCCGTCCCCCTGGTGAGCCTTGTGAGGTCACCAGTCCGACTGTCGGACTGCTCATGCTCGCCACCGGGCCACTCGTCTCCAGCCCCGCGTACGGAAGTGCAGCTGCCGATGAGGCTGCTGCTGGGTCTGCGGACTGCGGGCAATTCGGGCCTATTTCGCTGCATGTTTGTGCATCCGCCGCGTGATGTGTGTGTGTGTGTTTGTGTGTGTGTTTGTGTGTGTGTGTGTGTTTTTTTGTGTGTTTGTGTGTGTGTGTGTGTGTGTGTGTGTGTGGGTGTGCGTGTGCGTATGCGTGTGCGTGTGCGTGTGCACGTGTGCGTGTGCACGTGTGCGTGTGCGTGTGCGTGTGCGTGTGCGTGTGCGTGTGCGTGTGCGTGTGCACGTGTGCGTGTGCGTGTGCGTGTGCGCGTGCGCTGCGCGTCTGTGTGTGTGTGTGAGTGTGTGTGTGTGTGTGTGTGTGTGTGTGTGTGTGGTGTGTGTGTGTGTGTGTGTGTGCTGTG